>VDFB02252010.1:0-47826 GCA_007258455.2 Sequoia sempervirens | reverse complement strand
AGATCTATAAAAGTTTTTAGATTTTCATCCATCTTTGCGTTAGTTTATAGTACACACCATGACCAGTGTGCTTTCTAAGGTCTCAAAATATATTTTGCTTTCAACATACCAGCAAATGACATGATTGCTTATCAGAAGATCAACTTAAAAGAATCTGCTATCTCATAGAACTTGTCCTTCATTGTTGGCCACAATGCTTCAGGAGACTGAGCATTAAGAGTGAACAGTTGCCCCGCAAATGCAGTATATACAGCTACATTGTGGCGAGAAAAAGTTGGGCTTTGCACAGTATATTCCAGATTGTAATATGTAATTTTTTTATTGTTAAAATAGTCGTCCTTTTTCTTTGCATCTATGAGCATTGTAGTAATGTTTGAGCTCCTTAAAACAATGAATTTACTGAGAATAACCTGTCCTACTTGTGTGGGGTCTCCGAACTTTTCAATCCTGTATAAATCAATGAAAATAACATAACTTGCTCAGATGCTACTCTTCATTGATAAAAATAAACTTTGATATTTCAAAATGTACAGGAGCATACTAATAAAATGCACTACATCAACCATCAGATTATTTGTGCAAAATAAAGGAATAGTAAATGCAAGTGAAACTTGCGTAAAATTGGTTGGAACTGGAGCTACTATAACGCTAACATTTAGCTCCCCATTTGAACCAGGAGGGCCAAATGCAACAATGGGCTCTCTCATTGTTTGCTGTGGACGTATTCTATCCTGTAGCTGTGGAAAATCAAGCAGTCTTTCCTTTTCTGCTTTTTTAACTGCTCTATACAACAACCTTTGATCACCAACCCAAGCAGAAGGATAAACAAACTCTGCAAAGAATGTGAAAAGCTACCTTAGCAGACTGCAAATTTCAAAAGTTAAAATAAAAGGAAACAGCAAAAATCCTTAAATTATAAATGGATGATAAAATGCTGCCACAGGAAACATCTCTAAATTAGAATCAAGTGATATGAGCAATTATTTTATATTTCACTTTCAATGTTAAAAAAATAAAACCTCGCTACAGAGCATAAATGAGCAAACAACACTCTTAACCCACTGCAATCTATCATTACACCTCAGTTCTTGATGACTGGGAGTAACCTTTCAACCAATGTTTTTTAGCACCTAAGGAAGTAATCTCAACGACAGATAATTACAGCACAATCATGTAATATAGCAACCTATTTGCAAGTTCCTCATTGCAGAGTTGTGTATAAGAGCTGTGTCCATGGCAGGGTTGTCGACAGATACTTGTCAGTGATAATATCAACAATAAGCCAGAAAATTTGTTGTCAATGCTAGTTATGTTATAGGCAAGTAGGTAGAGCAGTTAATTGCCAGTATCCCATTATAAACAATCTCTTAAAAAACGTAAGTGGCACATGATAGCCAATTACTTGTGCAATGAACTCCTACGTCTCATTCATATCCTAAATGCTACTGCACTGTAGAGATAATTTGATTGGTGTTTATATAATTGGTGATTACTTGTTCAATATGTATAATTGTGCAGCTTGTCTATTAGATTAAATCATTGAATACCTATTACTTAGCATTGGTATTGTTGACACCGGTAAAGAGCCAAACAAAATTTAGGGAACAGGGAAGCAAGGGTTGCTAAAACATAAATACAAATGTAGCTATGAAAGCACAGAAGATGTAAGAAAACCTACTGAATAATAAAGCCAATACAATATGAGCAACAATTCAGACACGAGAAATCCTTAAAACAGAGGTGATGACAAACTTAAAGTCAATGATCGTGTTAGAAAATAATGATGAGGAGTTGAGAACTGGTGATAGAAGCTAGGAGAAGGATCTGACAAGAATAGCAATGTCAAAAGGTTAATGTGGATAGGAAATGCTGAAGCCAGTCATAGAATCAGTGCCTCCAAGGAGAAATAATGCATATATGTCATAGAAACATCTCTGAAATAAGGACCATGGCTAGAAAGAGAAAAGCCAACATTACCAAGGACATGAAAGATAGACATAACACGATATCTATGTCATACCCATAGCACTGGGACTTGCCGTGTCCATGCCCAGACTTGGATCCAAGATGACCTCAGCGAGTCTGTGTCTCTCTCATGTGCCTGTGGAGACTCAAGTATTGACACGAGACTCAACAGGTCTGCAGGGTTTTCGCTCAGACTTAAAAAAATATATTTATTTATAACTGTCTTCAATAAAAAGAAAACATATAAAATGTAAATCTAAAAGGTCCCTAAAGACATTAATACACATTTCACTTGCCCTTTTGACCATTTCCAATTGCCCATTTGCTTCAAACTGTTCTCACTCCGCTTGGATTTCATTTTTATCTTCAAAGGAGCTGAACACTCTTTTGTAACAAGCTGATAGGATTGGATTTACGGTGCATTTGTCCCATGAAGCATCTGATATAAGGCCTCGGATTTGAGCTCCAACTTCAAGCATCAAATCAAAGTAAGTTGAAAATCTTCCTTTTTGTCTCAATCTTCCTTTTTGTCTCATTCTTTCTTCTTGTCATTTTATAGTTAAATTTTTTCAGAATTTCAGTTTTATACATTGTACAATTTAAAACCTAGAAAATTGAAAGAAAATAGTATAAGTCAAAACCCTAAGGTTATGGTTTTGTGGTGCTTTTACTTGCATTCTTGTTTTTATCTTTCTTATTCATTTTCTTGCATTTTTTTTACACTTCATTTTGCATTTTTTAATTAACCCTTACTTTTCTCTCTCCATAATGTAGGGTTTTCAATTCTTAATATGTTTGAACCACAAAGGAAAGACCCTACTTGGAAGCATGGTACATCAGGCACAGAAAAAGGTAAAGTAGTTCTACAAATACTGGAGTGTGAAGTTTCTACGAGTCATTAATCACCTCAAATATCACATTGCCCGCATAGCTGGACATGATGTTTCATTATGCCCAAATTTTCAGCCTGGGGTTATAAAAGAGGTGAGAGCGCAATTGGAGACCTTAGAAAAGAAAGAACAAAGATTAAGACAAAACCAACAAATAGGTGCATCTTCCACTACTTCAAACGCCTCAAAGTGGAAGTGGATAGGGTTCTACTAGCATTAGGCCTAGAGTTCACAATTTGGAGTGTTGGGTTGTTTCTCACACATTACTCTAGCTCCCAACCATTGTTGGAATGCATGAGTTGAAACAAAGACAGCTACATAACAGCAAGGAAAGCAATTTGGTATTTTTGCAACATTCCATTCAATGCAGTGAGGTAACATTTTAGGTTTTTGTCTCCATTTTCTATAATTTTTTTATTATTACTTTCATTGTTTTGTCGAGACTTCATGGTGTTTTAGGTCCCCATATTAACCAGAAACCATTGATGCCATTGTAGTAGCTGGCTAGGAGTTCAAAGCCCCTTCTATTGATGATCTTTGGGGCCCAATTTTGACAAAGGTGGCTGATGTACACTCTATCATTGAGGAGCAATGGGTTATCTAGGTGAAGAAAGGTCGCACTATTTTTATTTTTGTTGCCCAAAAGGTGAACTTACACTGCAAATGAAACCTTATTTCTGGGCGCTGCTAGATAAAAAAAAATGGGCACATATTTTTAGGGTTTTTGTCAGTAAATAAATGTTTTACTCTAGGCATTGCTTAAGAGTTTTTTGTGAGTGCAACTTTTACCTTATTATTAGCAAAGCTCTGAGCGGCAGCATTCATGACTTTTATTAGCAAATTTTAGGTGCTACTTTTGTTTATCCTTAGGTGTTTTTATTTATGGCGTATATTTTAAATGAGGTACTTTTACTTTAGGAAGCTCCAATACCTAAAATAAGTTTATTTGATTTCATTCTAGACAACTAGTATTGTCTTTAGGGCAAATTTTTTTGTGATTTAAAAATTTAAAAATAATAAATATGCCACCTTTTGTGTGCACCTAGCTAATGAGTTATTTATTAACCCTTCACATCACTATTTGTACGCTCAGATTTTCAAAATAATTCAAAAAATTCAAAATTGTGGACTTATTCTGATTCAGTTTTTTTTTTTACCTTCAATTCTATGAGTGCAAAGGTTAAGGCACTCCAGTTGCAAGTTTGATTTAAGGCAAAGATAATCAAAGTTTGTTCAAACCCTAGGGTGCAAAATCTACATATCATATGCTGAATTTTGACTTGGTATCAAAGCATTGTTGCTAAGATTTTCCAGTTTCATGAATGGAATTTGCCGCTACCTGTAATAGGGAGTTGCAGGAAGATTTCAGTGCAATAAATGACTCAAGTATCTGGGACCTGTGAAAGGCCATGAGGTGGGATGCCCTAGTTGCTCTAGTGGTTGGAGTGTTGATCTAAACCTATGATAGGTTGCCGATCTGATTTTATTTTTACAGCTGACTTGTTTAGTTTCAGCACATTCCAGTCATTATAGACATTACTCTGTCTCAGAGAGTGACTGCCTAGAGGGAGCTTCAAATTTTGCTCATTGGAAGTGTAGGCTGCAGTTTTGTAATGTCCCCTTATTAGAGACATGAAATGCACAAATTAAATTTTCGATTTTAAAGATTATTTGATAAAGATCAATGAAGTATTGATGGGATAAGATAATTGAAGTGCATTAATATCAACTAGTGCATAAGTTCTTTTTAAATCAACATATGAGATGAGTGCATTAGATAATTTAACATCAGCATATACACAAGATATAAATTACATAAGTACACACTTAACATAGTTTATCGTAACTTGCTACGCTCTACCGAGATAGATCCGTGCCTTTATCTCTCTTTCCTAGACCCCATTGGAGGAGGGACGCCTTACAGTGCCGAGGGCGCATGACCAATCTCCAAGTGGATTCCCTCAGGATTCATTACCATCTTGGGACATCCAACATGGGATCGAAATTACCAACCTTTCCCTCCCACAACCATCCTCTCCTCGGTGAGCATTAGCGAAAGAGATTGTTGGTTCTAAATCTATCCTCATAGCAAGCCGTAATAACTTATGAAGAATGCAATAATTGCTGCAAGCACCATTATTACATAATTGTATATATATATATATATATATATATATTCTATATAAAGATCTAATATATAATTATCCCTAATTAATTGGCAATACTCACCTTTGCATGAACATGCGTATCATCTATATTTATATGTATTTATTGTTGATGTTGCAGCGTCTGGATGACCACTTCCAGCCACGACCTGCTATAATAAATATTCATATAGCCTGCCGGCTATTCTATTTATTGATGGCGAATTGTCTACATGAAGAAGCGCTCCATCTAACATTATTTATATTTAATGATTAATTATTAATTAAGGGCCAACTTTATGAAGAGACACGATTTATTAAATAAAGGCTGACTTGTATTATTAAGAAACACGTCTTTTCTTAATAGGCCGACTTCCTTCTTGAAGAGGCACAAACCTTCACCTATTTGTGTATATATACAAGTCGAGGTTCTTTCATTTGATCAATCAATTCATTCATAATTCAGGCAATACTTTTCATCACTACTTGGTGCGAATTCTTATTCAAGGCAGATCGAGTTATATGCAAGATCAGTTTGGCATTGTTGAAGGCTGTTGAAGGCTGAGAGTTCATCAGCAAATTGTCTATTCATAATTCTGTGTTGCATTATATCTTGGTGCATATTATAGGCCATCATATCGGCCTCTATTGTAAAGGAGATCTTATTGGTGATTCAATATAAAAGTGATATATTTGTTGCTGGGTTTTTCTCCCTCAAGAGGAGGGTTTTCCCAGGGTATCTGCTGTGTCTTTGTGTCTGATTTTGAATTAATTTTCTGTGCATTAAATCTGATCATAAAAACTAACATTTATTTTATATACATATATATAATAGCAAAATATACAATTGTATTAAATAATCATGATGAAGCCTATGAAGAGAGTAACAAATATAAATAACAAAATATGTGTATATTTATATTTGCAGATAATAATCATAATAAACATACTACAAAAATAATTAATTTTGATCATAAAATATATATATATATATATACAAATATAATTTCAGACCTTAATTATGTTAGAGTCTACCACAAAAAATAACAATTATAAATATCAAACATACACCAGCATAAAATAATTATAATGAACTTACTCTGTTGCAGCTTATTCCTTGTGATCGGATTCTCACATAATCTTTTATTAGGCTGAATATATTCCTAGGTTCCTTCCTTTCATTCGATGCTGCTCTTGTTTGAAGTCATCTTCTTTATATAAATGCTGCCTATAGACACGTCCCTTCATGTTTCATGTCTTTTGGCTTTAATCGCACCTCTCTTGAAGTACGTATCCTTTGCATATGGTAATTGTACTTCCCACTAATCGTGGCTGTTTGTATAGTGATTGCTGTTTGTTTTATTTGATAATTTCTATGCCTTCATTGCTAGGGATTGCTATTGTTAGATTTATTTGTTTATTAACTAAGGCATAGTCATTAATAATAGTATTGGTTTTACATGTTTATTTTAATATGTTTATAGTTATGTATTCTTTAATATTTATATGTTAAATATGTTATTCAATATTATGTTATTCAATATTCAATATTTATACTTATATTTATTTTAATATATTTATCTTTATTTAATGTCCATAATCAGATATATTAATCTGTTTGATAATGATATTTAACAATTATAATAACAATGATATTTTAGATTGTCTTTAATTTTATTTTATTTATTATTAAGTTATTTAATATTAGAATATAATAACACTAATATGCCAATATGTTATTATAATAATTGTTATTTCATATTTATATATTTTTATATTACATATTTATTTTAAATTTAATATTAACATTGCTATTTATTTATTTATTTGTATTTTAGCACTTGGTTTTTATGGCATTGCTATTTCGGTGATATGACAAGTTTTTAATGGAAGATTTAGATATTTGGGTCTTTGTGGAAACTGTATAGGCCACCCAAATCAGAAGCAAAAGACATAATTACTTGTATAAAAGCAGAAGTCTCATGATTTACTTCGCAAAAGACATAATCATAAGATTTAGGTTTCAGTTGTTATTGGAAGATTTCTTCTATACAAGTAATTATGTCTTTTGCTTCTCAGTTTGGGTGAGACTTTTGCTACAATTGCCATCATGCTTCTATACAAGTAATTATGTCTTTTGCTTCTAATTTGGGTGGCCTATATTAGATGGATGTAAAAACAGCATTTCTAAATGGCAACATACAAGAAGAGGTTAAAATAAATCAGCCTCAAGGATTTGGGGTGCATGGGTGGGATACCCATGTATGCAGACTTAAAAAGGCCCTCTAGAAGCTGAAGCGAGCATCTTGTGCTTGGTGCTCTCGGACTAATGAGTAATTAGTGGATTTGGGCTTCATTAAAACTGCTGCAGATCCTAATTTAATATTTATATTATTGATGTGACAAATTTGACTTGCTGGTTTTAGTCTTGTATTTGGATGATCTTATTCTCACAGGCAATAGTGAGAAGCTCAAAGGATAGTGTTAGCGGGAGTTGGCTGCTGAATTTGACATGAAAAATATCAGACTTATGCATTATTTCTCGGGTCAAGAAATGTGGCAAGATAAACGCAGTGTACACCGGGGACGAGTCCCCCCCTAAATCCCAAGTGTTCTTGGAATGGGGACGTCCCTAGGACGTGGGGACGGCGTTCCCAAGTTTCTAGTGGCACCACCATTTTTTGCACTCGCCGCCGGAGACGTGGGGACATCCCGGCGTCCCCGAGACGCTGAGGGGGACGCCTGTGTGTCCCTCGAGCGTCCCACGCAGCGGCAACTTAAATCACATGTTTTTAAAAAAAAAATTAACACATTTTTTTATTATTTCTTTGGTTCTATTCAAACCCTAAGGGTATGTGGGGCCCATCTATGGTCTTCCATGCCTTCAAAAATCCCTCCAAGTTTCATTTGTATTCACATTTTCATTTCTAATTGTTTGCTACAGCAAGAAGAAGAAGAGTGAAGAGCTGAGAAAAGAGTGATTCGAGGAGTGAAAGGAGTGATTGCAAGTGAAAAAGGAGTGACAAGGAGCAAGAAGAAGAAGAGGAGGAAGATTCTTCACCTTGTTGAAGCGGATTTTCAAGCAAAAAGTAGGGTTTTTATTAGTTAACTGATTTTTTATTTTATTTTCTAATTTTCAATGGTTTTTTATTTCTTGTTGTTTCATTTTCTTATTTCATTTCTTGTTGTGTTGTTTCATTTTCTAAATTAATTTAGATTTTGTTTTACAATTTAAAATTTGTTAAAAAATTTAAAATATAGAGTTTTTTTTTTTTATTTTAAAGTAGGGTATACGCTGAAACTATGTGTTTATTGATTTTTTTTTCATTTTGTGAAATGCAGTGTCAAAATGAGCTCCCACAGTCATGAAATGAGTGAGGATGAGATGGAAATTCATTCTCATAGTGCAAGCCAATCAGAATATGAATATGAGCATGAGGATGAGCCCAATGAGGGGGGGTGAGCATGGGTCAAATCCGGAAGGGCAAACTAGTTCCATAGCTAGTGCACCACTTGCTACTAATTGCCCCTCCCAGCTTTTGGCAAAGTGGGTTAAGGGGTCCTTATGATCCCAAATCTCCTCTCAAACAATTTGCAACAAGAATAACAACCCCAACGTCATCAGGTGGTGGCACGAGGAAATGGAAATGCAACATTTGTGGTGATGATTGGTTTGGGAGCATCACTAGAGTTAAAGCACACTTCCTCTTTTGGCCAAGAAAAGGTGTGGGAGCATGTGATTTTTTGAAGGACCCTAAAAATTTGCATTACAAAATTGAGTTCAACAAGCTTTGGGGTGTTCCAGATGACATGGGAATTCCAATGCCTGCTACCTTGTCTGGTAGGCAACATGGTCAAACTATTCAGCAGATTCAGGGGCAGCAAATGCAAAGGCAGCCACATATTTCTACTCCTACATCACATCAGAGAGCAGGAACATTGTCAGGGTCAGCCTCAGGACCTTCATCCACTTATAGTGCTATGGCTGAATCACAACAGGGCAAGGGAAAACGCAAGATGCAAAGTCAGTCTAACCCCATAGCTGATTTGTTTAATGTGCACCTAAGGGATCAAATAGATGATTACATTGGCAGGTTCTTTTTTGCCGATGGCATCCCATTTCATGTAGCTCAATCTCCTTATTATAAGGAGATGATGTCAATGGTGGCGAAGGGAGGAGCATCATATGTGCCACCAGGTGAGCACAAATTGAGGACCACAATCTTGGATAACAACTATGCCAAGATCAATTCAATGATGGAGACGATGAGGGCATGTTGGGAGGAGTCTGGATGCAGCATAATTATGGATGGGTGGACAGATGGACAGACATTAGGCATCGTCCACTCATCAATATCATAGTTACATGCTCAGAGGGCACATTCTTTCTCAAGGCAGTTGATTGTTTAGGGCATTGAAAAGATGTTGATTTTCAGTTTGACATCCTTCAAACAGCTATTGAGGAGATTGGACCACAAAATGTGGTCCAAGTAGTGACAAATGCAACACGTGTGCAGAGCTGCAAGGAAGCTTGTTGAGGCAGCATACAAACATATTTGGTGGACTCCATGTTGTGTGCATGCCATGAACAATGCACTCAAGGACATGGGGAAAATTGAGTGGATTAGAGGAGTGGTTAGCAATGCAAGAGATGTATAGATGTATATCTGCAACAACCACACTTCACATGCACTCTTCAGGAGCTTCGCAAAGGAGTTCTTGAAACCAGTTGAGACCAAATATGCATCCTATTTCATTCTTTTGGAGAGAATGCTTGAGTTGCAAGAGCCACTGCAACTCATGGTTATGACGCAAGAATGGAATCAGTGGGATGGGGCCAGGACAGAGCAGGGGAGAAGGGTGAAGGAGATAGAGAAGAGTGATGCATTTTGGAGTGATGCAAAATACATAGTCTCTATCATCACTCCAGTTTTCCAAGATATCGGATATGGGGATGGGGATGCACCTAACCTTGGAGAAGTGTATGAGTGCATTGATTCTATGCTTGGCCAAATGAGGGTAGTTGTGCAAGAGAAGGACCCCACTTTAGCATTCTACAATGAGCACATCCAGCCTATTATTCAACACAGATGGGACAGCCTAAACACTCCCTTACACATGGCTACTTATGCATTGAATCCGAAGTGGTACATGCCTAGGCCTGGTAGAGTTACACCGATTCAAGATGATGAGGTGAAGGAAGAGTTCTTCAGGTGCATTGATAGGATGTATGATGCTGAAATTGCTGGCAAGATTCGCACTAAGTGGATGAAATTTGCTACTCTTAGGGGTTATATGTCAGAACCCTGGTGGTTCTCGATTTCAAACCCTAACTGATGTTTCGAGATTTTTTTGCAAGTTTTGTGATTTTTGTATTTTTTTGTGTTTTCAGGCAAATAATGAAAAATGCGATTTTGCTAATAAATGCAAATAAATTCCAAATAAATTCTAGAACGCATTTAAAGACTCAAATCTTGCTCAGGAAACAAGGCGCATCAATATATTATCTTATTCGAGCTTTTACAATGTCAAAATCTGAACAAGGAAAGCAATACTTGAAAATTTATTAAAGAACCTGGTATTTTAGAAATGGCGGCTGTAATAAATGCAGAATTGTACGGCCAGAAATAAGATTGAATCTCCAGCCTCGGAATACAATGCAAGATCTCCAGAAAAGCCCAAGAGAAACCCAACGCCTAGGACTGAGAGCCAAGATCTGAAAGCAGGGCGAGAATCTCTGAAGAAATAAAGTGCGGCCTGCAGGTACAGAAGTACGGCCTGTCTGTAGCAGCAACAAGAATGGTACGGACTCCAAGAAAATGATCCCTGATCTCTGAATAAAGCCTTCTGATAAAATCGCCTTGTCAAACTGATGATTTCCTCTGTGAATCTCTGAATAAATAACTGAATAATCCAAACTGTGATCTCTGGATGAAACCACCAAGTGCAAGCTTCAACTGATATTTCACAGCCTCAGTCTGCCTGATCTCTGAAGAGTTTTCGTTCTCCAGAAACGATCGTCTGCCAGAAACCCTAGGGTTTGCAAACTCCAATGCTCAGAGCAATAAAGACAAAATTGAATAATAAACAGGATAGTTCGATTTTGTCTTGAGAAGGTATATATTGCCTTGAAGAAAATTCGACCCAATCTCCATTTTAATAAATCATTTAAATTAATGATTTAATTTGCACTTTTGACTTAGGAGAAATAATCAATTATTGGCGTCCACTTTTAATGAATATAAAATACTCATTAAGTCACATTTTAATAATTTATTATAAAGTATAACAAATACTTTATAATTAAGCCAAATAATTAAATATTTCAATATTTCAATAAAGTGACTTTATTATAAAGTCAAAATATTAAATATTTAATAATCCATTAAATACTCCTTATTTCTCCGTCTAAACAACCAACTGCTGAACTGGGTCGATTCTGAGCTGAATGGCTGAACCAGGTGCCCTGCCCGAAATAGCAGCTTCCGCCAGACCTAACTTTCTAAAAATAGAAAGTTTCCTGAAAATGCTCACTGGAAGATTCTGCGAAGGCCCAACCTGATACAACTGCAAACTGGAGCTACCAAACACTGAGCAACGGCTCCAAATGATCCTCTGCACACTCCTGTCAGCCTACGAGGATCGAAATGATAGGCTAACCTTGTCACCAACTGTGCTGACTAGGATGGGGACATGACATTATAAGGCTGCAGCAAAGGCGGACATAAGAACTATGGCACAGGAGGATCCGATTTTGTGGACTTGTCATGGACCGAAATCAATGACTACCACACTAGCCATTCATTTGTTGTCTCAGGTTTCTAATTCTTCAGCTTCGAGGAGGAACTGGTCTACTTATAGCTTCATCCACTCTCTTAAGAGGAACAGACTTACCTCTAAAAGAGCAGAGAAGCTAATGGTTGTAAATAGTGCCTTGCGTATCACTAACCGCAAGACACGTGTGTACAAGGAGAGCCCAGCAACACGCTAGGATGTATAGCTAGAGGAGCCATCACAGATTGATGAGGATGAGGATGCTTCAGATTTAGGGCTGGTTGGTGTTCCTTTGGCGGATCTTGACCTTGGGGAGTCCAATGGTTCTAGTGGTGAGGAGTTTGCCGACCTCCCGAGGGATGATTAGAGGCCTCTGCCTCCTTCACTACATTTTGTCATTTTGACATTTTGATTTTGTCATTTTGTCATTTTGTCATTTTGACATTTTGATATCATGCTACTCATTGTAATCATCTTTATGATCAGATATTTTTGATATCACATAATAGAAATCTTCCATTTGTTGATTCGACAATTTAAAATTTTATGTAGTATTGAGTATTATAATTTCTAATTAGTAATTCGATATTGAAAACTTCAATGTTCAACGTTCAAGTATTCACTATTTAGTATTTCGATTTGGCATTTGCAATTTTGCTATTTTACTTCTTAATAGTCTTATACATCTTTTCATAACTAGCATTTTAAGTACCATATGTATAGTATAGTATATAGTATATACACACCCACCCCGTCCCCAACGGTGGTGTAACTATGGAAAAAAGATAAGACTTCCTAAGTCTAGGGAAGTCCATGGTGGAAATTCTACAAAATTTTGATGTTGGATTGCAAGCCCCTTGCTATCCCAATGATTTTGAATGTGAAGTTAACTACTGACTTAGAATCTGATTTGGCGGATCCATTTGTATATAAGTTGCCAATTGGTTCTCTAATGTACTTGGTGAATATCAAACCTAATATTTGTTTTGCAATTAAATGTTAAGCCAATGTATGATTGCGCCAATGCAAGTTCACTGGACTATTGCAAGGCATATGCTTAAATACCTTAAGGACACAATTCATTAATGGTTAAAGTTGTTGCAAGTATGAAGGTGTTGTCATTGATGTCAATTGGTTAACTGGTTGTCAACTGGTTGTTGTTGTCATTAATGTCATGGAAGTTGGTTTTTGGCTATATATGTTGAGGATATTGAGAAAATTGTAGTAGAGAAAGTTTGTAGGTATTCTGTGTGTGCTCCAGGATGTGCTTTAATTGTCTCTATGCTTGTGTGGTTCAGATATATTGTTCATGGTTGTTGATGGTTGCTATATTCAGAATTTGGGCCTCTAGATCGTTGTACAGTGCCAGATATTTTCACCAGTATGTGTACTAAGCTTTTATGTGTATCTGGTTGTGGTCTGAGAGAAATGTATGTAATGTCCCTTGTCCTGCTTTGCCCTAGAATTCGCTTGTTGATTAGGTTTAGGGTTTCTTCCTTCAAGGGAAAGTTCTCTCTAATGAAATAATCCTGGATTGGAATATGTATTCACCATATTAACAACATATTTGTTAGCATTAATATTTAGATATCCAAAATATAAACATAATCACAAAAGCATTCATGAAGATAGAGGAGTGGCATGGGTAGATCCGCCCAAAGCTATCCATCTAAGCCCAAGAGCACAAGCGTTCGACCAAGACTACCCACCTCTTGGCCCCAAGCGGCAAGAACATCCGACCAAGACTATTCCACCCTTGGAGTGTGTGCCTAGTGGAAACACTTGTACCTGCTTTCTCTACCCACGTCATCACCTCAAAAGACACTTAACTTAATGGGGACAGTCGAGGGAGCATATAAGTGGTCTAGGCCTACCACCCCTCCATGGCCTCGACGAATGCTTAAGTGGGACCCCCACCCCTCCATGGCCCACCCATGCCTTGGGACTAGGCGGACTATGAATGGAATTTCCACCCCTTCAGAGCCCATCCCTACCTTGGGTTCTGAGGGAGAACTTTAGTGGGGTTTTTAGGCACCACTTCCCCCACACCATTCCTCCCAATAAGTTGCAAACACTCATCAAGACAATCTTTAAACAATCAGATATATTTGAATTCATCTAGGATTAATTTCATAATCAAGTCCTTGCCTATAATCAGTATAATACTAAGAGAAATCAATATCAATCCATAGCATTATAATCATGATAATATTGAAGAAAGCATTGTACTAATAGTTAGATCAGCAACATCTAATGTGTATATTTAATTCTAAATAAATGGAGGAACAATTATATAACTGCAATGTTGTTAATCCTATCAGCATCTCTTTCTACAGAAAATATATAATTTCTAAAAGACAATGCATCGACCAATATAGAAGTCAGAATTGATTATCAGAATTGCAGTAATCTTAGTAAACAGATTATGGGCTTGCATACTCCATTTCAGACTTGTAGGCATAAAGACATTCAAAGATTAGACCAGCATGGGCGCCATCTAAATGGTCCTTAAAGGTAGGCTATTGGTCATGTAAATAGAATGCAGAATCTAGAACTAGTGCATCGCATACTTAAGCATGTATCCCTGAGTGAGTTTTTGTTCTGATATTTAGATATTAATAAATATTAAGGCTAAGTGAAATCACATTTCCTAACTTTGTTGGATCCTCCCGTGTTCTGCTCTTTACTCGTACTTCATCCATTCACTCATGATCGGCCCTCTCATCTCCTTTTCTATGTTATGAGCAATCGTCCCTCTTTGGTTTGGTCACGTCTTGTGACTGGGAGGTGCCTCTTCGTGCTGATTTGTTAATAGATTATTTGTTTGTTAGTTCCCTTAATCGCTAAAGAAAATCATTGATCGGGTTTTTGCTTATTAATAATATTTATGTCTAATATATATATCTCCGTATTTAACATATATGGTGAGAAATCCACGTCTTTGAGTAGAGACATCTCTTAGCGATAAAAGAGTGTGTCGCTAGTTTCTCATGTAATCGATAGTTATATCATTCAATTAATTAGTGATACGTGTTTAAGTGTAAGTCACTTGTGAACAGCATGTATGATATAATATGAAATCGCATTTGATTGATTAGGCTTAGTAACCTTTACATGCAAGTTATGCCTCTCCGGTAAATACATCAAGTGAAACGTATTCATATACGACATATTATTTCTCCTCCCATCCCCATCACTTGTCCTAAGGGTCACGGTGGCTTTGACGAAGATATCTAATGGATGCTTACTTCCTTTATGCTAACGAGGTTCCTGCTACAGCTGGTGTGATCACTGGCTTGAAAAGAAATGCTAATTAATTTAGTAGCCTTTATTGTGTTGTCATAGTAATTCACTTAAGAATATTGGTGGTATATATCTGTGATAATATTTAAATTGAGGTTTGATATTTATTTTGTTTGTATTTCAATCGGTAACAATATTGGGACATGACAATGTAGTTGCTCTGGATTTCTCTGAATTGTGGTTTTAGGACTTGCGGTTCTGAGAGTAAGCTGATATGATCATGTTCAAGTTAAATTTGTTATCCAAAGAGATTGGATCAAGTTAAGGTTGCATGTGCTTGATTGTTCAATGTGTTTTACATGGGTGTTGGTTGACCTTGTATTAAGCACTAATTACGAAGTTCATGAAGCATGGCGAAGCGTGTTGGGACTTATTTAGGTCCTCATTAAGTATGTGTTTGGGTCGCCCTCATTCTAATTCCAACGTATAATGCTTTGGCGCCGACCTAATTTGCATGGCCGACTTTGGATGAGTTTCAAAGTTGAAGATGGTATAAATATGAGTTAAAATGTTGGTGAAAGATAAATGCAAGCAAGATATATGCGAGATAGATATATGCTTTGGCGCCGACCTAATTTGCATGGCCGACTTTGGATGAGTTTCAAAGTTGAAGATGGTATAAATATGAGTTAAAATGTTGGTGAAAGATAAATGCAAGCAAGATATATGCGAGATAGATGTGAAAAAGTGTGTGTGATTCGAGTCTGAGCAGATCAGTGCGAATTTCCTATTAGGGTTCCGAAGGCAGTGAGCTGAAGGCATCTGACATCTTTTGTGTGTGTCTGCAAGTGTGTGAGCGAATTGTGGTGGAAATCTCCATCGAGATTGTTTTCTCTCTATAACAAATCTCTTCTATCCTCTTTCTAATTTTGTGGCAGTGAGCCCCCCAGGTGATTTACTTTTATTGGCTAGTGAGTCCTATTCCGGACAGTAAGTCTTGTTTTGGTAGTGAGCCTTTCTGGCAATGAGCCTCTAATTCTCACCATGGTTTTTCCCTCATTGGGTTTTCCACGTAAATCTGGTGTCATTGTGTGTATGATTTTACTTCTTTCAGTTTTTGCTTTTACACTTAATGTTTAATCATATTAGCAGAGTAAAGGATTTGTGAATGATAATTGGTCTAACCTTTGGTGGAAGTTTTAAAGGTTAAAATTGCTACAACTGATTCACCCCCCCACTCAGCTGTCTTGTTCAACAAAAGCATGTTGAAAATAAAGAGCCAATGTTGTACAGTTTTGTAGATTCAGATTGGGCAAGTGATGGTAGTGCTAGGAAGAACACTTCAAGGTTTTCTTTTTGTTTGGGGTCAAGTATGGTACCCCTCATTCAGCAGAAAACAGGCAGTAGTCGCATTAATTTCAGCTGACATAAAATACATAGAAACTTCTACTAGTTGGGCTATTATTTGGCTTCACAAGTTGATTGTGGAGCTTATTGATTAAATTTTGATGACAATCAAAGTTGCATTAAGCTGTCTAAAAATTCAATGTTTCAACAATTGCTCCAAGCACATTGATATTTTTTATCATTTTTTTAGAGACAAAGTTCAGAGAGTTGTCATTCTTCAATATGTTCCTTCAGATGAACAGGTTGCAGGAAGCTTGAAATACTGAGAGCAAAGTTGGGGTTGCTAGAAAACACCTTCCTCGTGAAGAGGGAGTGTGTTAAGTTTTGTCATTCAAATGGTGTACCTACATTGTAGATGAAAACTTATTTTTAGGTGTTGCTAGATGAAAAAAGTTGGTTGCATGTTTTAGAGTTTTTGTCAGTAAATAAACCTTATCATTAGCAGAGTTCTAGGTGGTAGCATTCATGCCTTCCATTAGCAAATTTTGGGCACTATTTTTGTTTATCTTTAGATGCTTTTATTTAGGGAGCAGGCTTTAAATAAGGTTGTTTTATTGTACATGGCTACAATAACTAAAATAAGTTGTTTTTGTTTTATTTTATTCTGGGCAGCTAGTATTATTTTAGGACAGTTTTTTATTGTGATTAAAAAATTTTAAAAATAAGCTTACCTTTTGTGAGCGCCTAGTTAATAGATTATTTATTAACCTTTGGCATCTCTAGTTTGTACACTCTAATTCTCAGAAGAAGAAAAAAAAGTACCGAATTGCAAACTTATTTTGATTTCAATTTAGTGTTTTAGTTTTTCATACTATCAGTTTTTGGTGTGTGCAAGCTAAGGCACTCCAGTTGTGGGTTTGATTAAAGGCTAAGATAGTTGAAGCTTGTTCAAACCCTAGGGTACAGAATCTACATATCATGTGTTGAATTTTAACAATTATCATTTCTGATGGATGGACTGATAGACAAAATAGGCCACTAGATTTCTAGCTTCTTCTTCCAATGGTGGGGAAGATTCGAAATACAGATTATTTGTGGTATTTTAGAAAAAAAATTGGCAGAAGTGAGGGTGGAAAATCTAGTGCAAGTAGTCATCATTAATGCAGAATCACATGCTGAAGGTGTTAGTGTTTAGATCAGAAATGCAATAAGCAGAAAACTCAAAACATAAGACAATGAACACAAGATACCCTGAGAAAACCCTCCTACTCGAGGGAGCAAAACCTAGCAAGAAATGATCTCTCTTATATATATATCAGATAAAAGTGCAGAATTTTGCATACAAAGTCTGGCCTTACAAAAGGCTGAATCTCATACAATAAATAGTAGCACCTCTCCTTGATGCAAAGACACAAATGAATATATTTCTTCTTGAATTCTGATCTGCTGCTAAGAGATGGTAATCTGCTGCTGAAGGGTGAACTTCTGCTCCGTAGAAATGTGAATTGACGAGAGAGTGAATTGATGACCAAATGAATGATCTTCACCTTGTATATATACAAATTGGGGCCACCTCTTCTCTAGGTTGGCCTCTAAAAAAAATAGAAAATACAAAATATAATTTGTGACACAAGGCCAACCTGCCAAGGCCAACCTGCCTTGGAGATTATCTTAAATTTTACTTAGAAAAAAATATCTCACTAAGCTACAAACACTAACACTCCCTCTTAGCAAGGGAGGTATTTTCCAGATATCCTCGTCATGGAGTCTCTCAACATGACACCCACAATGGCTACACCCATTTGTGGAAAGTAGTTCATCACGGAGTCTCTCAACGTGATGTCATCATGGAGTCTCTCAACATGACGTCCACCATGGCTACTCAAGTGTGGAAAGAAACACATGTACAAGTGTCCATCACGAAGTCTCTCAACGTGGTCAACATGGAGTCTCTTAACATGACGTCCACCATGGCTACTCCCATGTGTGGAAAGAAACACAAGTACAAGGGTCCATCACAGAGTCTCTCAACGTGATGTCGTCATGGAGTCTCTCAACATGACGTCTCATCTCAGTCTTAGAGATGAACAAGGGCTCACACCTCATATTTCTGTGTCTCATAGAAATATACACTACAAGGGCTTTCACCTCATATTTCTCTGTCTCAAAGAAATATACACTACAAGGGCTTTCACCTCATATTTTTCCATCTCAGAGAAATATACACTACAAGGGCTTTCACCTCATATTTCTCTATCTCAAAGAAATATACACTACAACAAATCTTCATGATGATGTGACTCCCTCTGAAGCTCCAAGTACTTGCATCAACCTCCTGACCTCCTTGTCCAAGGTTGCCTCTGTTGGTTTGTCAAACTCCCTTTGAATGTTATTTCCTCCTCTTCGAAGAAATTGATCGCAATCTGTATAGGTTCTTCCTCTTCAAGAGATGTTTCCAGTGAAGTTATGTGCCACCAACTCAGTCCCATGGTTGCAAGTTGTGTCTCTATTGATATCATGTTAGTTCATTTCTTCAACCTGTGTGACTTCCTCATAGGATGCCTCAAGCTCTTCCTCCCTTGAATTCCTTATGCAGTCTCTCATCATCCTTTTGCTCCTCGATCCGTCTTGGAAGCATTTTAGAGAGATTACTAATGGTTCATAGAATCAAGCTGCCCCAAAGAGAAATATCTAAACCAATGCTAGAAGCATACATGATTCACTATTCCCAATGTTAGTGCATGAATTATTATTAATTACATAAAATTTATTCAAGGTACAAGCATAAAATACTTCTCTCTTTATTGTTGGTACACCATTGAGCTGGACCTGTAGTTGTGTCTCATCTTCGCCTCCTTCACTTAATGTTGCCATCAATTTACCCTCATCCTGATTTCATATCAACTGATAATGAAGACTCAACCCCAAGATTTTATTCAATCTCCAGAATGTCCACTGAGCTCCAGTAACTTGCATAACATCTTGATAACTGCCCAGCATTAAGAATTCTTTCTTTCACATTTATGGGTTCAATAAAATTGCTTAATAACCACAGTAATTAGAGAACAACAAATCTTGATTCGCTAAACACCAACAAATTAAATGCTTCCAACAATAACCTGGCAGGTTGATATCGATTCCTTGATCCTTCACTACAATATCAGTCACACCCTATGTTGAATAATTTTGTCCAAATAAGCTGCTACAGGTGAAAGCAAATTCCACGTCCTAGTTATTGTCACTTCAGTCTCTTCTTTCACGTTTCAGTCCAGAACTCGCCAAACAGACTCAAATCTTATGGCAGGAAGCTCAAATGTCATTGACACTCTTGAATACAAACTGAAACCGCAGTACCAATCGTGCGCAGGTGAAAATATGGGCTAAATGAAGAATCACGTCCTCCTTGACTCCATGATCATAGCACCAAACAGCATTCAAATTAATGTCTCACATCAGACACATATATATCTTTGTCTACAAACGCCTTAGCATTCATGAACTCAGCCTGAGAATAATATTCACATAGGTCGCACTCCTTGAAGCATATGCCTAAATAATGAATGCCACGCAGCCTCAACTCTCAATCGCACAGAAATGTGAAATTTCATATTAGACTCCCTATGGCATACCCAACATTGAAAAACTTCACTTAAAAATCACTTCTCCCATATGACTCTATACACAACTCATTTCAAAAAATCCCAACATTACTTAGAAAAAGAAATGCTCTCAAGGTCATTGACTCTACTACTTACACAAATCTGATCAGGTCTTGTCTTAAACCTGCTATAATATCATGTTAGTGTTTAGATCATAAATGCAATAAGCAGAAAACTCAACACATAAGACAATGAACATAAGATACCCTAGGAAAACCCTCCTACTCGAGGGAGAAAAACCCAGCAAGAAATTATCTCTCTTATATATATATCAGATAAAAGTGCAGAATTTTGCATACAAAGTTTGGCCTTACACAAGGCTGAATCTCATACAATAAATAGTAGCACCTCTCCTTGATGCAAAGACACAAATGAATATATTTCTGCTTGAATTCTGATCTATTGCTAAGAGATGGTAATCTACTGCTGAAGGGCAAACTTCTGCTCTATAGAAATGTGAATTGAAGAGAGAGTGAATTGATGATCAAATGAATGATCTTCACCTTGTATATATACAAATTGGGGCAACCTCTTCTCTAGGTCAGCCTCTAGAGAAAATAGAAAAATATTAAATATAATTTGTGACACAAGGCCGACCTGCCTTGGAGATTAATTATCTTAATTTTTATTTAGGAGAAAATATCTCCCTAAGCTACAAACACTAACAGAAGGCACACTATTAGTGGATAGACACCACCAACTTTTGGAACTCTGTGTTCAATGCAAGCATTGATCTAATCCATGATGTCATGTCCCCAAAATTACAACACTAAGATATAAGGCATCAAGGAGCAAGTAAATAAATAATATATATATTAAAAATATTAGCCATTTAATATTATTATAATTATAATTATCATAAGATAATATTATGATTATAATTATCTAATATAACATTATAAATATTAAAATATAAATACTAATAATTTAAATATTATTATGATCATGATCATTATAATATATAAACATAAACACATTATATTTTAATATAAAATTTAATAAAGTTAAAGGCAACGATTATGTTAGAGAGCAGCAATTATAATTTGCAGCGATGAATATTGAAGAAGCAGCGATAGAGTTTTAAGGCAATAAACTAATCATAACTGCCCAAGTTGACAATGTGTGATGTATGCTTAAATAAGACAATGAATATAAATAATCAAGCAGCAAACTAATAAGTAAGCAAGCGGGCTATATTATTAATGTGCAGCGAGTTGATTAAGGGCAGAGAAGGGGCAGGTCCCTTGACAAATAAATGGGATGAATAGTTGTGTCCCTTGCCCATAGTGGGACATAAGACAAGACAAATTCATCGATAAGGAGGGCAGAAGAGATGTTGAACACAAAATCACTTATAAAAGATATTCTCTAAGAATCAGATCACCAAGGATATATCGTGGCTGGAAAAAGAAGGCGGCTTCCTGCAGACCGATCAGTAATCAGGGATATAATATACAGATTTAAAGGATAAAATATACAGTTCTAGAAGGAATATCATAGGACGAATACATCTACATTTAGGATAAGGATATATAACAGAAATTCTGAAGGAGGATAGCAGCAAAAACATATCTATGGGATATACAAGAGCAGATGTAAAGAGAAATAAACAACGCGGATTCAAAGAACATTAAAATGAAGAACTAACAAGTCTGGAAACAAGGGATATATGAAGGCAATAGCAAATCAACCATAAAGGGAGTAAGACCAATACAATTACATACAAATGTATATAAATACAGATTAGAATATAATTCATATAAGATGATTCTTGGAAGATTGAAACCAATTAGGAATGATTATATATATATATAAGATGATTATTGGAAGATTGAAACCAATTAGGAATGATTATATATATGTATATATATACATGTTATATACGATTATGCAATAATGATGCTCGCAGCAATTATTGAACCTTATAAGTAATTATGACGCTTTAATACAATTATGGATAATAGTTTCTTATTTGTTTGATCTACACTAACGATATCCTCTGAGTGTAAGAATAGATCATCGATTAAGGAGAAGAAACATACAGACCAGGAGACAAAAGATAATCTATCCTGTTCATCACCACCGATTACTATTATCAGATATATCCTATATTCAAGTGTATTTACTGCAATTCGTTGCCTTCATATATACGCATGCTGCCTATATGATAATAAGAACATTTAACAAATAATTTTGTGTATACGATATGCTTGACTGTTTGAAAACCCGCTTGGGGGAAGGGACCTGGGGAGAGCAGTGTGTGCCTAGAGATTCCACTTACAGTCCGCCCAATCCTAAGAAAAGGATGGGCCATGGAGGGGTGGAAGTGCCGAGACCGCTTGGGAGATCCGCCCGTTCCCACAAGTGGGCAAAGTGTTTTCCGAGGTTGTGACATGGTTGGGGAAAGCAAGAACAAATCACCAACAGGGAAAGTTGTGGTATACAACCTCTTAGGCTTGGCATATGGCTTCAGGCGAACCCGCCATGTTACTCCTCCTAGTTCACAATAGGCTGCATTATTGATAGTCTATAAATGTGTTGCCATGGATTAATGCATGTTTGGGAATGTTGTTCATAGATTGAATGCAAGTTTGCAAATTCCGGATTATATCAAGGAGCGATTCATTTGATAAGGTGAAAACCCTAACCCTAGTTTGTGGAGATTGTGACCCATAGGCAAATTCTAGGGCAAATTGGGACAGGGAACATTACACTTGTAGGCACTGGCAAACAAGATTGGGCTAAGCCAATTATGGAAGATGGATGAAATATTTGGAAATGCATTTATATTTTATAACCATATTTGGGAACTCTCTTTAATGAGAGAATACACATACAACTGGGAGGTCGTCCAACCTGGTGTCACTCAATTTGCAACAGCCTTCATCACATGGCAGTATTTATTACAAGCAAAAGCTTCTTTGAATTTAAAGTTTGTTACTGAGAAGCTATGTTACCTGTTTGTCCCTGTCGCCTACTGGATTAGACACAATCTGCTCTAGAGTCGGATCTTAGTTTGATCTGCGCAGGGGTGCATCTAGGAGACACCATTTACCCTGTGAGTTCATCCCAAACAAACCTAGGAGAATCCAAACCAATTTTACCAAATTTTGGCAAAAAGTTGATAGTCTTTTTTACATTTTTTCAACTTCTTTTCATTTTTCCCTGCACAAACTCTAGCAATTATAAAAAAAAAGTACTTTTCCTTGTTTGCTGGCAATAATGTTCCTGGGTTTTCTCCTTGTTTGCTAATGATTGTTGTAATCAAAGCTACACGATGAAATGGACTGATTGTTGGCAATAAGGATTTTTTTTAGTGATATCACCACAGTTTCCTATCAGAAATATCTTACTAGACAATGCACATGCACTTCAGCTCTATGGAATGCACTCCAAGCTCTATACATTGAACCTGCAACGTTCACATTTGGAAATTTGAACGATTTAAGTGAACAGCAATTCTATTACTTTCCTGGCAATAAGGATAATAGATGCAAAATAAACTATTTATCTATTTTAAAATATTCTTGTTTACTAGTGTCTTAATATTGTGAAGGTTAGGACTATATTATTAAATTCAAAGGGTTTATTTTCTATCTATTATTAAATCGATGATAAGGATTTATTTATTTATTTATTTATTAGGAAAAAGTCTTTTAAGTTTTATGGTTTACCATTTAAATATAGACACTTTGAGGATATATAGACACCTTTGCTGCCTATGGGAGAGTGAGAATAACAGTGAATCATCTTCAAAACTATTGAACAAGCTGTCATCTGTTACGGTTGTCCTGTTTCAGGTCCAGACCTCTCAAAATAATTTTAGAAGAGTAGAAACACCTTACTCTATGGTCTTAGCAGAAAGAGGAAGTGTCAGAACAGCAGTGAGTCATCTTCAAAAAAATTATACAAACAGTAGTTCAGTATGTGTGTCCTGTTTGGGATCCAAGCCTCTCAAAATAATCTTGGAAGAAAGTAGAAACATCTTTGCTGCCTGTGGGAGAGTGAGAATAGCAGTCATTCATCTTCAAAATAATTGGACAAACAGTATAGATTGGCACAGTTGTCCTGTTTTAGGTTCAGACCTCTGAAAAGAATCTTGGCACCTTACCATATGATGTTAGCAGAAACAGGTCTATTACCATAATCAGAAACAGGTCTGTTACCATAAGAAGAAACACACCATCAAATTTTGGCATGTTTAATAAATATAAGCCATATGGATGCAAATAGATTACCAAATAAAGCAATTCTTGCAACTCAAGAAAATAGTTTGTTCTTTGACAGGATGAAATGGATTAGAAAATGGGGAATGAAGAGGTATATTTTTCTGCAGAAGCATCATCCATTTGGGACTTGGTACAATAGCAGGTACTAGATAAGTTATGGTGAGATCCTGGTTTGAAAATGAGATTCTATTCATGTGAGAACTCAATGATCACTGACACAAAACAAAATTACCTAGATGAGCAAAAGATTCATACATAAAAGACATAATTACTAATTAGTCATCTCATGATAAAGTCTCATCTCATCCTCTAGAGGTTGAAATTGGGAGCTGTAAACAATATAGACTGAGAAGAACATCATGCTTTCCTTGCAAGCAAGTAGAAATTGAGGATTAGAGAATGTGATCTCACACTGTCCCACGCATGGGAAAATAAAGCAGTACATCACAGGGCATGAAGATTTGAATAGTTTGTAGAGAATGTTTAGTACATTGACTAAAGAAGTGGCCAGCAATATTATTAATGTTTTAAACCATCAAAAAATGCAAGCCGCCAGACATGAAGAAAATGGCAGCTAAGCTGCAAGAAAAAATTGTGTGATTTAGGTGTTCATCCCATAGGTCCTGCAGCAGATGTAAATAATAAATTCAGTCATATAAATATAACATATAAAGGTAAAGTCTTTTTTTAATGTCAGCAAACTGAGACATCATTTGTCATATGAGAACCTCCCCAATGGAATCCCACTAGGAGATTTCTTTCTGTTGTATTATGTATTGTTGAATTTCGTACCCCTCGGTTTCAACCTCATGACTCAGCTCAGGAGTACTTCGAACCTTGCCAATCCAATGACAAAGAATATATATAATGGAAACAAGCATTCAATAAAGAGACAGCAACAGATTCCAATGGAATGTCAACACCAAGCGGTAATAAAAAAGAAACCAACAGATGCAGGAGAAGGCTGTATTTCATTTTGTTGCATTATATATTGTTCAATTTCGTGCCCCTGGGTTTTGAACTTGTGACTCAGCTCAGGAGTAATTTGAACCTTGCCAATCCAACGACACAGAATATATATAATGGAAACAAGCATTCAATAGGAGGCAGCAGCAGATTCCAATGGAATGTTGAGACCAAGTGGCAATGAAAAAGAAAGCAACAGATGCAAGAGAGAGCTGTAGCAGGAAAAAACGAAGATAAAAAAAATATGGAATTTTAGTAGAAAGAGACCAAAGGTATGTATGGAGAGATCAAAGGGATCCTACTTGAGATAGAAAAAACAACAATGCTGACGACCATATAAATCGAGCTTTGGGGAAAGAACAAGAGAGATTATAAAGAATGGAAACACTGAGATTGGCAAGAAGGAATGGTGGAAAAGCTGCATGTAAGGCAAGAATAGAAGACAAATATGTGATATGAAAAAGAAAAGAAAAAAGAACAAGAGTAATGGAGAATAATGATAAAGAAAAAGAAGTCGAGGGAGTTGAGCTCAATTGGTTAAAACATTGGGTTCTCCTTGTGGATACCCAAGTTCAAATAGCTAAAGTGAAAACTGAAATCTAATGTGGACATCCAAGTGGTAACTCTTGGACTTCCATAGTTGAAAAATACAGTCGATATCTAAGTTGTAATCTAATGTTAATATCTAGATGACTCTTGGACTTCTCATGTTGATATCTAAGTTGTAAATTTAAGGTGGTGTTATATCAATGTGTCTATTTGACTTCCCATGTGGATATCTAAAGTTGAAAGTTAAATGTTGATATCTTAGTCGAGTTAGTTATTGGTGTTAATGCTGGAGGAGAGGAGGCACCCCCTTGTGGCCTTCACTAGTATGGGCCAGGCTAAAAATCCCATCTCAACAATCAAAAAAAATGATAATGAAAAAGAAAAGCAGAGATGGTCATTTGAGAATCATACCAGCTGTGGCATCTAGAAGAGAAATAGAGGAATAGTAAAATATTTATCAGTTCATGCTGATAAATAGACAGTCATATAGTTGTTTAAATGTATATTGCATGGTGCTAAATAAATTAAGAGTTATAACTTATCTTACTAAAATTTAGAAATAGGTTATCAGAAATTTTGAAAATGCAAGTTTCAGATACTGGGATGACTACATTAGGAAATGATGAAAACTTTGTGGTAGAATGCTTAAGGAATTAGTACTGTAAACTTCCAAACTCTCCTATTGAAAGAAACTAAATGGTTATAGTATATGAGTATAAAGGCATAGTTGGCTAAGAATGTGAACTCCCATGATAAAAAGTAGAGGAAATGCTTCCTAGCGGATTTGCCTAACTTGAATGGAATCCTTTGTATCTCTTTGTGCATTGAACTCTAGGACCGAGCACAAGTATATAAACAAATACAAGAGAGAGACAATTACAATTAGAAGTAGTCACAAGGTAGTTCAAGTTCTATAGCAATCAAATGATTACTTTCTTGTTGTGGTGTTGATTTGTATTCTATTTGCACATTGTGTGGGATGGTCCACTAGCATGGCACAAAGTCAAACCATGGCGTTGTGACTCCTTGTCCCAACATACCAAATTAGCAAAGCTTATTTGGGACCTCTTGTCTTGTTCCTTTTAACATCATGTCCTGGTCTTTATCTTTTTTTCCTTTAGATCCTAGCTGGTTTTCCTTGGTTCATTGACCTTGTTCTAGTATCCTTGTGTATTTTCACTTGGTTGGACCTTACCAAAGTTCTAAGATTCCTTTAATCTTTTTGGGAGGTTCTTTTGTCTTTGCTCTTAACATTTTTGTCCCTAGTTCTCTCAAACTCTAGATGCTCCATTCGATCTTTTAATGAATTTTTTTAGGTCCGTGCTTTCAAAAGTTCTATTGACCCTTTTGTTTTCATTCTCCTTCTAAAACCACCCTAGACCCAAAGTGGTTTTAAACCTAACATGTTTCTCCCACTAGCCTTAATCTTTTGAAAAACATTTCTTAAACCAAGCAATTAAACAACTCTTGAGAAACACAAACTTCAATGGAAACGCATAAAGATCACCATGACACAAGATTTATAAGTGGAAAACCCTAGAAAGGGAAAAACCACTGTGTGAGTTGGTTGGGTTTGAAGAACCAATCCAATCCTCACAATTTGTTCACCATTAGGTCTCACTGACCAAATTCTCACTAAATACAATATGTCTAGGAGCACCAACTCCTTATGAAAACAGGAGCACCAACTCCAATAAGGAATGAAAGACAAATGTACAGAGTACTACTCTGTTTACAATATGCTTCAGAACAATAAACATTCAACCCTTATCTCTCCTTGCATATATGTGTCATAATTTCTTTACAAGAACCTTCTTCTCTCAACAAACACAAACAAGACTCTCACTGATGTATGGATGAATAAAGGACTTTCAATCTCTGCATACACCTTGACTATAACCTTCTTTGAATGAATCAAACAAATGTCAAAAAAAGACTATTACATAATCATTTCCCAATCAACCCTAGACAAACATTAGATTTTAGTTTCATGAACATTTGCACATTCAGAGCATTGTTAAACAATATGACACACTTTTCTTCAAATCAAACTCGTATCATTTACTCATTCAAATCTCACTATTCTGTGCAAGGCAAAACATATTTCATAAATTCAGTCACATAGAGGCATCATAAAACCCTTCTATAATCTATTCTTCAAGACTCCTTCACTGTGTACTGCTTTAATACAAACATGGTATCAATACCTTCAATACTCTATCACAATGTCCAATCCACGATCAAAATCCATTCAATGCACTTAGATACATATACCAACGTTGCCTCCATACAGTTACAAACTATGTGAAACTGAAAACTAGGGCAATGACACCATACACCTGTCAATGTGAAGGCTTTAGGAAATAAGCGTTTTGCAGCTTTAAATGAGGACCTTTGATCTTAGAATCCCACCATCCCATCAATCAAGTATTAACCATTGATCTTGCTTTGGGCGGTAACATATATGTCTTAAACCTGTCTAGCAGGTAACACAAAAAGTAGGGCCCAGTTGACCGATGAGTTTGAACCCTTAAGATGTCACTTAAGTGACTATGCACCTAGGATAGCCAGTCAACAAGCAAATATAACATCAACAAAACTCTACATAGAAGACCTTCATAAGAAATAAACAACTCTGCATAGAAGACCTTCATAAGAAATAAACCCTAGGTCTTAAACTTTATTATGACTTGTCTTTGTTCACCTTCTTTGACTGTGCTTTTCAAGTTGTATCTTTATATAAGACTATCCCATCATACTTCGACCCTTATATTCCCTAACTAGATAATTCTTGACTATTGACTATCCGACTATCGTCTATCACATTATTCATATGACTGTCCATATCTTTCACGGTGTCCTTGCTCTAATTGTATTAGCATTTGATACCTTGATACTAAGAGTGTCATTTGGGTATTGCTCTTTTGTTCATTGTATTTGATGTTGCACTATTAACCATGAATAATCATTTAAACCCTTTTACCATTGGCATGACTAACACCTATCACTACCACCTATGACTGTCCTCAACCTTAAACTTCCATTAGTATCTTTTCATGGTAAGTATTATCCTTAAACTCCATTATGGTCCATTCAAAATGCTCTTTTCATAGGTAGGACTGCCTTATTGATTTTGATTGTGTTAGCCTCTTGACCTTGGGACTACCACATATGCCTCATAGTCATACTTTAAACACATTGTCACGAAGTAACTCTGTCATAAAGATGACATCAAAGGAAAGGACAAATACCACTGCAACAACACCATGAAATGAACAAGTACTTTCATTTTTACATCAACACCATGAAAGGAGTGAACAAGCACACCTTCACTTTTGCATCAACATACACCATGAAATGAATGAACAAATACCTTTACCATGCTCTGACATCTGTGACAAGCATCAACAAAACCTTTGACATCAATTTGCATCAATGACAAATCAATCAACAAACTCCCCCTTTGTCATTGATGGCAATTCAACTTGCTTGCAAATCTATCACTCCCCCTTTGACATCAAAGACAAAGGAGTACTCCTGCAAAATAGATATTACCAATATTGAAAGAACAGGACCTGTCATCTTGTCTACACACTGGAAATTGAATATATTGTCATAACAATAATTCTAAACATACTTAGACAAAACAGAGAGCAGATTGATCAAAACATATCACTGTCACACTGTCACCATACTCTCAAGGCAACTGAATGCATATTATTGTCAATACTAAAGTGTGAAAGATTGAAAAACCATACTGTCGCATCAATATGACTGATGCATATCACTGTCAACGTGGTCATGTTTGTCATTACATAGGCACTGTCACCAAACCCCTGCAACATCATTGTGCAAATAAAACATACGGTCCAACACTGTCACTATACCCCTGCATTGGCTCAATGTAAACATCACTGTGCAAGAAACATACAGTCCAAATGTGACTGAACATTCATGTAAAACACTGTATTTGCTAAACCTCTGTGACTGAAATAACATGCATGGAAATCACTGTATGTTGTTAAAGCAACATATTATGGTCTAAGATCCATATTACACTTGCAAAGCATGAAAGACTGTTAAGAGCAGTCATGGCATTGAGAGGAGAAGAAAGAATACCACTGTCTAAGCACCATATCACTATCCAAGAACCATATAACACTGTCACTGCAATTTTCAAATAAGGACTGCCACTAACACCGTATCACTGTCCAAAGTAGTAGCATTATTTCAACACTTGACAGTGACTGATAGCACTGCAAAAACAAGAACAACTGCAATAAAACTTGAATGAATCAATACCAAATCTGAAACAATCATTCAAAGTTCAGGGGCATAGAATAAAGATATAGGCTCCCCCTGAAACCATGCATATAAAGAACTTATCTCAATTTTATTTTTGCAACTCATGTTGTCATGATACTACCCTCAGGATCTAGCTTCTTGTTCACCATGACTGTGTATACTTGTGAATGGAGACTTATTTCATGATCCATATGACTATCTTCAGGATTTCAAAGACTATGCTCTTTCTTGTCCTTAACCTGTCACTGGAATGTATGGATCACTTCTTTACTGATCTTTGTCATGTGCAGTTCTGCAAGCTCCTTATAATCTGTCCATAGTCATGAGTACGTATGCTGCCCTTATATGACTATCATGTTGTTCACTCATACAATTGAAATAATACCAACCTTCATATATTAAAATTGCATAACCACATGTAGATAAACGAGCAATGTCACTGAGCAATAGCTTTGGATCTCACTTCTAATGGCATTAACAGGGTAGCTTCTACACATGAAGTCTTTTGTGATATTTTGCAAACAAATCTTTTGGCTGCTTGCCTTCATTATTTGAATTTGTTCCTCCTTAGCCTATCTTCATACCCCTCTATTATGTCTAGAGACCACTTATGAAGATCACTCTGGCATCATAAAGATAAACAAACCGTTATCATGGTTGCTTCCTTTGTCTACTATGTTCCCCTCTCTGTGTAACCTGACCATATGATTGGGCATCCAATTCATAGGTTATTTCATCTAGAAGTAAGATATTGGAATTTTATCACTGCCCTTTTAATCTTTGCCCCTTTTTACTCATGAAATAACTGTTATTTGGGCTTCTTGAATAAGACTATCATGAAATCCTTGTGGATGTCCCAATATCATGACCTTGTATACCTCATTCATCACTTTGCTCTTTACAGTTACAATACAAGGAAAAGAGAATGTGTACAATTACTTGCTACAATAAGTTCTTGCACACAAAATGACTCCAGAAACCCTATCAAGCAATACATCTCTATTCAAGGTAACCTTAAGCCTTTAAATGACTACCACAACTTATTCCAATTCAACATTTCTTTATACACCTCATGGAAATTTTTACAAGGGCTCAAAAGAGACAAATGCTTGCATATCCATCTTTGGTTTTAGTCCCTGTGAGACTATACACATTGCTTCTTGTCCTTAAACCTTTAGCCACTGATTTCTTCCTTATTTCACAGCTTTGATCATCAAACAAAATGTTATATCCACCATCACAAATCTGACTTACACTCAACAAATTGTGTTTAAGAACTTCATAAAGTAGACATCATGATAGGTGTTTTGCCATCTAAAAGCAATGTACCTTTACCTCTGATTTGGACAGTAGTATTGTCTCCAAACTTGACAAACCCTCCATCATGGTCTTCAAACTTGGTGATTTTCTCGTCACCAGTCATGTGGTTTGAACAACCACTATCTAAGATCCACAAATCCTTCTTCTTAGCATGCAGGGCAGCTTGCACAAGCATTGCATTTTCAGTTTTAGTGACCATTTCTTTTTTCCTCCAGACTAATTTTGGTTTATCTTCCTTCTTATCAAGGTTTGTAAGACTCATCTTCTTCATAGAATGATCATTAACCTTTGGTTTCCAAACTGATTTTGACTTGTTCTTGTTCTTATCAGCAGTAGTAGGTGTTATATTTATTTGGAATAAACATTAGTACTCTTTTGTTACACCTTAGAGTTAGTTCTACAATATTTAGCTATATGACCAAAATTATCACAATTATAACACCTCAAACTACTTAGACATCAAATGGATTTCTACTAACAAAGTTTGATCTCCTTCTTGAACCAACTTTACAATCACTAGCTTTATGGCCATATTGATTACAACAAAAGCAATAACCATAAAAATATAGATTGTACCTGAATGGTGTGTTCCTTCTTGCAATAAATGGTTTCATTAACTTCTTATTTCTGATTTTTATGAAATCATCTGCATCAACATCTTGGATTAGGCTATTCTCACCATCTTTTGAAGGAGTTTGAGAGCACTGTTGAACTTCTTTCATTTGATCATCACAACCCTTTGAACCTTGACCTATCTCATAGCCAAGACCAGACCTATCATTATAACTCTTTGGCCTTTTCAAGAGGTCTCCCAATCTTTTTGTGCCATCAAACTTATCCAACTTCCTTCTCAAGGACACAATTTCTGCCTCCAATCTTTGGCAGTACTTTATCTTCACTTCTAACTCAACTTTGGTCACTTCTTCAACCCTTTTACTTTCCTCAAGTTGTACTTTTAGGTCTGTAATTGATCAGATTCTTTAGTCTTGCTAATCAGTTTTTCAATCTCCTTTAAGGTCTGATTTCTTTGCATAGTAGCCTCCTTTTTCAATCTTTTAATCTCTCCTAGAGCACAAAGTAGTTCTCCTTCAAAGTCTATTTCACTTTCTTCAACTTGTTGGCCCTTATCAAAAATGTCGTCATATTTATCCTTTTGTTTTTCATTTGAACATACAACATCAGCCATGAGGGTTTGCAACTTGGCTTCCTTGATTTTGACATCACCTTGATAAATACTAACTAACTTGTCCCAAACATCTTTTGCACTCTTTCAATGCATAACTATAACAAGAATCTCATTTGTCAAAGCATAAAGAATGGCATCCTTGGCCTTGGCATTGCACTCATAAGCTTTCTTCTCATCAGCAGTAGGAGGTTGTGAAGGCACTGTATAACCGTTTTCTATTGATGTCCATACATCAAATCTCAAAGAAGACAAATAAAACTTCATCCTAATACACCAAAAAGCAAAATTAGTGCAATCAAAACAGAGGTGTTCTTGAGGTAGAAGATCCTTCTTGATTAGCCATAGTATTGCACTATCAAGATCAACCTAAGTTGATTAAACTTCTACAGGGAACCTGCTGCTCTGATACCAATTGTAAGAATACTCAATATCACTGAGAGGGGGGGAAGAATCAGTGATGTACAAAAACCAAAGCAATTAAACAAGTTTAACTTTTAAGAAGCACAAACTTCAATGGAAACACATAAAGATCACCATGACACAAGATTTATAAGTTGAAAACCCTAGAAAAGGAAAAACCACTGTGTGAGTTAGTTGGGTTTGAAGAACCAATACAATCCTCACAATTTGTTCACCATTAGGTCTCACTGACCAAATTTTCACTGAATACAATAGAATTTTCATTGGAGTTGGTGCTCTTGTATTTCATAAGGAATTGGTGCTCTATTGTATTCGGTGAAAATTTGGTCAGTGAGACCTAATGGTAAACAAGTTGTGAGGATTGGATTGGTTCTTCAAACCCAACAGACTCACACAATGGTTTTTCCCTTTCCAAGGTTTTCCACTTATAAATCTTGTGTCATGGTGATCTTTATGTGTTTTCATTGAAGTTTGTGCTTCTTAAAAGTTAAAGTTGTTTAATTGCTTTGGTTTTTGTACATCACCAATTCACCCTACCCACCGCCTCCCCCTCTCAGTGATGTTGAGTATTCCTACAATTGGTATCAAAGCAACAAGTTCCATGTAGAAGTTTAATCAACTTGAGTTGATCTTGATAGGTGGAATACTATGGCTAATCAGGAAGGATTTTCTACCTCAAAAGCACCTCTGTTTGATGGCACTAATTTTGTTTTTTGAAGTTTTAAAATGGAGTCTTACTTGTCTTCTTTGGGATTTGATATATGGGCATCAATAGAAAACAATTATACAATATCTTCAACACCTCCTTCTACTGCTGATGAGAAGAAGGCTTATGAATGCAATGCAAAGGCCAAGACTTCCATCCTTTGGGGTTTGGCAAATAAGATCCTTGTTAAAGTCATGCATTGTAAGAGTGCAAAAGATGTTTCGAACAAGTTAGTCAGTATTTATCAAGGTGATGTCAAAATTAAGGAAGCCGAGCTACAAACCCTTAGAGCAAAGTTTGAAGGGTTAAAAATGAATGAAGAAAAGATTGCAGATTACCTTCTTAGAGCAGATGAAACAGTCAATGCTATGAGAGGCCTTGGTGAGAAAGTTGAAGAATCAGTTGTCAAAAAGGTCTTAAGATCATTGCCTCCTAGATATGATTCTAAGGTATCTACTGTTGAAGAGGCAAAAGACCTGAACAAGTTCACTCTAGATGAGTTACATGGAACACTCACTGCCTATGAAATGAAAACACACAATGAAGTATCCACAAACAAAGAAGCAGCATTTAAAACTATGAAGAAAGACAAAGAAATAGACTCTGAATCTGAAGACTTAGATGAAAAAGAGTCACATTTTGTTAGAAGGTTGAAAAGGGGGTCTAGAAAGTACAAAGGAAAACTTCCTTTCAAATGCTTTAATTGTGGCAAAATAGGACATTTTGCTGCCAAGTGTCCTTATGCAAAATCTAAAAGTGATGTGGAGGATGATAGGAAACAAGACAAAAAGAATTAGTTTAATTTTAGAAGAAATAATACTTTCAAAAAGAAAAAGAGTCTCTTTATCAAAGACATTGATATAACTGACAGTGATTTTGAAAGTTCTAGTGATGAAGAAGAAGAAACTCTATTCATGGCTGATGCTGTATGTTCAAATGAAAGACAAAAGGATAATTATGATAATATTTCTGATAAGGACCAACAAGTTGAAGAAAGTGAAATAGACTTTGAAGGAGAATTACTTTGTGCTTTAAAGGAGATAAAAAGATTAAAGAAGGAAGCCTTGAAGGATGTCAAAACAATCAAAGATTCAGACCAACTTATAATCAGCCTGAAAACTCAACTTGAAGAGAGTAAAAGAATTGAAGATGTGATCAAAAAGGAGTTAGAAGCCAAAGAGAAGATTTGTCAAGGTTTAGAGGCAGAAATTGTGAGTTTAAGGAAGAAGCTAGAAAGGTATGACAGCAGCAGATTGGAAGATCTTTCAAACAAACAAAAGAGATTCAAAGACATGACTGGTTTGGGATATGAAGTTGGACAAAACTCAAAAACTCATAATCTTCAAAAGGAAGAAGTTGAGCAAAGTAACCAAGGTGATGCACATGCTGATTATGACTGTCCTAATGCAGATAGTTCATCAAAAATCAGAAATAAAAGATTCACAAGTTCAACTCTTGCAAGGAGTGCATCATTCAAATTTAACTCTTACTTTTATGGTTATTGTTTCTATTGTAACCAGCATGGCCACAAAGCTAATGATTGTAAGATAATTCTTAGAAAAAGATATAACTTTATTGGTAGAACTCCTTTCATGTTGTTAAGCAATCTAGGGTGCCACAATTGCAATAACTTTGGTCACATAGCCAAATATTGTAGACCTAGTCCTGATGAACAAAAGAAAAGGGGTAATGATCATTCCATGAAGAAGATGAATCTTGCAAACCTTGATGAGAAAGGGGATAAACCAAAATCAATTTGGAGGCAAAAAAAAAAATCACCAAGACTGGAAAATCAATGTTTGTGCAAGCTACCCTGCATGCTAAGAAGAAGGATTTGTGGATTATAGATAGTGGTTGTTCAAACCACATGACAGGTCACAAGAGAAAATTCACCAAGTTTGAAGACCATGATGGAGAGTTTGTCAAGATTGGAGACAATACTACCATCCAAATCAGAGGTAAAGGTACATTGCTTTTAGATGACAAAACACCTATTCATGATGTCTACTTTGTTGAAGGTCTTAAACACAACTTGTTGAGTGCAAGTCAGATTTGTGATAGTGGATATAACGTTTTGTTTGATGATCAAGGCTGTGAAATAAGGAAGAAATCAAGAAATTCAGTGGCTAAAGGTTTAAGGACAAGAGGCAATGTGTATATTCTCACAGGAACTAAAACCAGAGATGGATATGCAAGCATTTGTCTTATGGGACAAGTGGAAGAAAGTTGGTTGTGGCATAGAAGGCTTGGACATCTAAACTTTGATAATCTAATCAAAGTTAGTAGAAATCAAAATGTAAGAGACATGCCTAAAATCAGCAAGCCTATGAGTAGCATATGCAATGAATGCCAACATGGGAAGCAAACCAAAATCAGCTTCAAGACAAAAGAACACTCATCTACAAAACCCTTACAGTTAGTGCATACAGAATTGTGTGGTCCTACAAGGACAAGAGCTTTAAATGGAGAGAGATACTTCATGCTTTTCATTGATGACTATTCAAGGATGACTTGGGTGACATTTCTTAGGCACAAATCAGAGGCATTTGAAAGATTCAAGATCTTCAGGAAGTTGGTTGAAAAGGAATCAAGCTATAAACTCAAATGCTTGAGGTTTTATAAGGGTGGATTATACACCTCAAGAGAGTTTTCTGATTATTGTGATCAGCATGGTATTAAAAGACAATTTTCAGCCTCAAGAACACCTCAGCAAAACAGTGTTGCAGAAAGAAAGAATAGAACTGTCAAAAAGATGGCTAAGACAATGCTTCATGATGCCAATCTATCAAATAGCTATTGGAAAGAAGCTGTCCATACAGCTGTGTATTCTCTAAATAGAGTGCAATTAAGGGTAAATAACAAAAACACTCCATATGAACTTTGGTTTGGTAAGTCAACCAATGTTGGTTATTTTAGGATTTTTGGTAGCAAATGCTTTATAAAAAGAGATGAAGAAGGTTTGGGCAATCTTGAATCTACATGTGATGAAGGCATATTCTGAGGGTATTTTACACATAGTAAAGCATATAAGTGTTTCAATAAGAAACTCAAAAAAATAGTTGAAAGTACTAATGTTAAAGTTGATGAAAAGTTGCAGCCTAGTACACAGCAATTTGAATATGTTGAAGAAGAATCTGAATCAGAACATGAACAAGAGGTTCCAAAGGAAGAAGAAACATCTGAAAAACCTATTGAGGCTATGACAAAGACTCCTTCAAAATCTATACAAAGAGATCATCCTGAAGAGCAGATGATTGGGGACAAAAATGTATAAGTGCAAACAAGAAGAAAACTTGCACAATAAAGAGACCAAGCCAATCTCTGTTTGTTATCAGAAATAGAGCCAAAGAATTACAATGAGGTCAGCAAGGATGAATGTTGGGTTAAGGCCATGGAGGAAGAAATAAGTCAAATAGAGAAGAACAACACATGGGAGTTAGTTTCTAGACCTAAAGACAAGAACATTATTGGTGCAAAATGGGTGTTTAGGAACAAATTAGATGAAAATGCCAAGTATGCATTTGAACAGTTGAGGGAGAGATTAGGTGTTCTTTCTCTTGCCTCTCTTCACTAGGTCAATTCTTTACAAGCATGGTTTCAGGGGGAGCCTATATCATTATTCTATGTCCCTGAACATTGAATGATTGTTTCAGATTTGGTTTGCTTGATTCATTCAGGTTTTATTGCAGCTATTCTTGTTTTTACACGGTTATCAGTCACCGTCAAGTGTTAAAATAATGCTACTCCTTTGGACAGTGATATGGTGTTACTGGCAGCGCTTATTTGAAAATTGCAGTGACAGTGTTATATGGTTCTTGGATAGTGATATGGTTCTTACACAGTGGTATTCCTTCTTCTCCTCTCAATGCCATGACTGCTCTTAACAGTCTTTCATGCTTTGCAAGTGTAATATGGATCTTAGATCATAATATGTTGCTTTAACAACATACAGTGATTTTCATGCATATTATTTCAGTCACAGAGGTTTAGCAAATACAGTGTTTTACATGAATGTTCAGTCACATTTGGACTGTATGTTCTTGCACGGTGATGTTTGCCTTGAGCAAATGTAAGGGTATAGTGACAGTGTTGGACTGTATGTTTTCTGCACAATGATGTTGCAGGGGTTTGGTGACAGTGCCTGTGTAATAACAAACATGACCACGTTGACAGTGATATGCATCAGTCATATTGATGTGACAGTATGGTTTTTTGATATTTCATACTTTAGTATTGATAGTAATATGCATTCAGTTGCCTTGAGAGTATGGTGACAGTGTAACAGTGATATGTTTTGATCAATCTGCTCTGTGTTTTGTCCAAGTATGTTCAGACTTATTGTTATGACGGTCCTTTCAATCTCTGTGTGTAAACAAGCTGACAGTTCCTGGTTTTCCAATGGAGGTATACCTATTTTGCAGGGGGAGCATGTAGTCCTTTGTCTTTGATGTCAAAGGGGGAGTAATAAATGTGCAAGCAAGCAAGGGTTTGCCATCAATGACAAAGGGGGAGTTTGTTGGTGTTTGTCATTGCTATCAAAGATGACAGAAGGTTTGCTGATGCTTATCACAGATGTCAGAGCATGGTAAAGATGTCAAAGCATAGTAAAGATATCAAAGATGACAGAAGGTTTGTTGATATAAGACTGGCCCATCATACTTTTGCCCTTTAATTCCTTATCTGGTCATTAATTCTTGACTCTTGACTATTCGACTATCCTCTATCACCAAGTCATTTATTCATATGACTGTCCATATCTTTCATGGTGTCCTTGCTCTGATTGTATTAGCATTTGATACCTTGATACTAAGAGTGTCATTTGGTTATTTCCTGAAGCCTTCACATTGACAAGTGTATGGTGTCATCGCCCTAGTTTTCAGTTACACACAGTTTATAACTATATGGAGACAACGTTGGTATATGTATCTAAGTTAGTGCATTGAGTGGATTTTGATCGTGGATCAGACATTGTAATAGAGTATTGAAGGTATTGATACCATGTTTGTGTTAAAGCAGTACACAGTGAAGGAGTCTTGAAGAACAGATTATATAAGGGATTTATGATGCCTCTGTGTGACTAAATTTATGAAATATGTTTTGCCTTGCACAAAATAGTGAGATCTGAATGAGTCAGTGACAGGAGTTTGATTTGAAGAAAAGTGTGTCATTTTGTTTAACAATGCTCTGAATGTGCAAATGTTCATGAAACTAAAATCTAATGTTTGTATAGGGTTGATTGGGAAATGATTATGTAATAGTCTTTTTGTGTCATCTGTTTGATTCATTCAAAGAAGGTTATAGTCAAGGTGTATGCAAAGACTAAAAGTCCTTTATTCATCCATACATCAGTGAGAGTCTTGTTTGTGTTTGTTGAGATAAAAAGATTCTTGTAAAGAAATTACGACACATATATGCAAGGAGAGATAAGGGTTGAATGTTTATTGTTCTGAAGCATATTGTAAACAGAGTAGTACTATATGAGATAAAAAGATTCTTGTAAACAGAGTAGTAGTACAGTGGTTTTTCCCTTTCTAGGGTTTTCCACTTATAAATCTTGTATCATGGTGATCTTTATGTGTTTCCATTGAAGTTTGTGTTCTTCAAGAGTTGTTTAATTGCTTGGTTTTTGTGCATCACTGATTCACCACTTCCACACCCCCCCCCCCTCAATTGATGCTCGTCACAAATGCCAGAGCATGGTAAAAGTACTTGTTCATTCATTCCATGGTGTTGATGCTTGTTGATTCATTTCATGGTGTTTGATGATTGATTTGTCATTGCAAATCATTGGTGTCAAAGGTAATGGTGTTTGGTAAGTGAAGTCATTGATACACAAGTCAAGTGTACTGTAGTTCATTCATTGATGCAAAAGTAGTGTGTGTCCTTCGATGTCATCTTTATGGCGGAGTTGCTTCATGACAATGTGTTTAAAGTATGACTATGAGGCATATGTGGTAGTCCCAAGGTCAAGAGGCTAACACAATCAAAACCAATAAGGCGGTCCTACCTATGAAAAGAGCATTTTGCATGGACCATAATGAAGTTTAAGGACAACACTCACCATGAAAAGATACTGATGGAAGTTTAAGGTTGTGGACAGTCATAGGTGGTAGTGACAGATGTTAGTTATGCCAATTGTAAAAGGGTTTAAATGATAATTTATGGTTAATGGTGCAACATCAAATACAAATTACAATGAACAAAAGAGCAATAGCCAAATGACACTCTTAGTATCAAGGTATCAAATGCTAATACAATCAGAGCAAAGACACCATGAAAGATATGGGCAGTCATATGAATAAATGACTGGGTGATAGAGGATAGTCAAATAGTCAACAGTCAAGAATTAATGACCAAATAAGGAATAAAAGGGTAGAAGTACGATGGACCAATCTTATATAAAGATACAACTTCAAAAGCACAGACAAAGAAGGTGAACAAAGACAATCATAATAAAGTTTAGACTTAGGGTTTATGTTTTATAAAGGTCTTCAATACTAAGTTTTTTTTTTTGTTATATTTGTTTGTTGACTAGTGATACGCGGTGGACAATCACTTGAGGGTTTAAGCTTGTTGGGCAACCAGCCCCTACTCTTAGGTGACACCGGCTGGAAAGGTTAAACACTTCCTTTTTACCACCCAAAGCAAGATCAATTGTCAATGTTTAATTGATGGAATAGCGGGTATCAAAGATCAATGGTCCTCTTTTAAACCTAAAGAACAATTACTTTTTGAGGCCTTCTCTTTGATGGGTATATGGGTGTCCTTGCCCTAGTTTTCAGTTACACAATTTTCTAATTGTATGGAGACAACGATTGAATGGGTATGACTGCCAGTGCTTTGAATTCATTCTAACCTGGACTCTGTGAAGTGATTAGAAGACTATGATACCTTGGTTTTGTCAAGACAATGCATAGTGAGGGAGATTTGAATAACAGTTTGTGAAAGAGTAATATGGTCACTGTATGACTGCATTCATGAAGTGTAGTTTTCTTTGCATAGATTAATGTAATCTGAATGAGATCACAGGTAGATGGAGTTCGATTTGAAGTCAAGGTGTGTGTAGAGAATGTGCAAATTGTCCATATGATTGAAATCTAACATTGTCTAAGGTTGATCATCTTGACAGGGGACATGGTTGTGTAAGAGTCATTTTGTGTTTTCTATTTGATCATTCAAAGAAGGTTACAGTCAAGATGTATGCAAAGGTTCAATGAGTTCATTGCCCATATATATATATCAGTTTAAACCTTGTTTGTGTTTGTTGAGATAAGGGGATTCTTGTAAAAGAAGCAATTATACATGTATGCAGGGTTAAGCGTACAGGGGAAATTAAAGATCTGAAGCATATTGTAAACAAAGTAGTACTCTGTACATTTGTCTTTCATTTTTACATTGGAGTTGGTACTCCTGTATTTCACCTTGGAGTTGGTGTTCTTGTATTTCATAAGGAGTTGGTGCTCTATTGCATTTAGTGAGAATTTGGTCAGTGAAACCTAATGGTGAACAAATTGTGAGGATTGGATTGGTTCTTCAAACCCAACCAATTCACACATTGGTTTTTCCCTTTCTAGGGTTTTCCACTTATAAATCTTGTTTCATGGTGATCTTTATGTGTTTTCATTGAAATTTGTGCTTCTTAAAAGTTAAAGTTGTTTAATTGTTTTGGTTTTTGTACACCATTGATTCATGATGCACAAAAACCAAGCAATTAAACAACTCTTGAAAAACACAAACTTCAATGGAAACACATAAAGATCGCCATGACATAAGATTTATAAGTGGAAAACCCTAGAAAGGGAAAAACCACTATGTGAGTTGGTTGGGTTTGAAGAACCAATCCAATTCTCACAATTTGTTCACCATTAGGTCTCACTGACCAAATTTTCACTGAATACAACATGTCTAGGAGCACTAACTCCTCATGAAAACAGGAGCACCAACTCCTTACGAAAACAAGAGCACCAACTCCAATAAGGAATGAAGGACAAATGTAAAGAGTACTACTCTGTTTACAATATGCTTCATAACAATAAAAATTCAACCCTTATCTCTCCTTGCATACATGTGTCATAATTTCTTTACAAGAATCTTCTTATCTCAACAAACACAAACAAGGCTCCCACTGATGTTGTAATGTCCCCACTCTAGTCAGTGTTCAAGTGCAGTGGAGTTAGCCTATTTCTTGGACCCCTGTGGGCTGACAGGACTTGGTTAGAGGGTCAGTGTCTGTTTTGGTGGGGTTTGCCATTCCCACCTCTTTCACCTCAGTATTGGTACCAGTGCAGGCAAATGAAGTTCAATGTTCGTCAACTTCTAACAACACAACATTATACTGAGTTTGGAGGAAGTTATGAGTATTTCAATGGTTAAGTTATGGATTTAACTTAAATGATTAAATATAAAGTCAAATTGAGTTTACAAAAAAAACGCCACTTAAATATAATATAAAGTAATAAAAGGTTACTTTATAAAGTGATATTAAAAATACTTAAACACCCAGGAAAGTGCGCCCAAGTGTTTTTTGGGGAAACTATTGAAATAAATTAAAATACATTTAAATGTATTTTAATGAGGAAATTTGTACTTCTTGGAATTCGTGCCTTTTTGTGAGTATAAGGCAATGCATTGCAAGTTGACCTAATATCTGATTATCATTTGACATTGCAATTTCTTATTTTCTCTGTGAATTGTCTGAGGGCAAGGGTTACAAAGAAACTTCATTGAAGAACGAGAAATCTTCATTGGATCTGTGATTGTGAGGCTATGAGACACCAACTAAATGATTGCCATTGATGAGAGCTTCAAACAAAGGTTCTTCTGGGTTTGATCAGAGTATATTTGTTCAGTTATTCAGTATTCAGCTACAAGAGAGGGCTTACACTTGGATGGCCCTTATCTTCTGCTATATTTGCTTCAGTACCTTGCATTTGCCAGAGGCCGTACTTCTCCTTGCTTTGGTGTGTTTCATAAGAAGAGACGTGGTGATTCTTGAGGCAAAACGCCTCCCTTTTGGCCTGTTTCTCAGTTGTATCTTTGGCGTACTACCTACTCAGCTCTTATTCTTCAATTACACTGTGGGAGAAGATAGATCTGGAGCCCAAGCATGTTATTCTTCAGTTTTCAGCCATTGTTGCCTGGCAAGCTTGATAATTTCTTATTTAAATAATCTGGAGGACTACGGGTACATCTATTGCTTGTGAATTCATTGTATGTACTGCCAAACTTAATTTACAGTACCAGTTGAGCAATTAATTCAAGCATTTTACTTTTATCTGCATTTTATGTTGTACGCCCCTTCTACTTCTGTCTAGAACTTTCTCTAAAAAAGTAAAAAACACAAAAAGATAAGCATAAAACTACAGGGGTTAAGTTGGAGCCAACTGGGCTCATCTCATATGTATGGATGAATAAAGGACTTTCAGTCTCTGCATACACCTTGACTATAACCTTCTTTGAATGAAACAAATAAATGACAGAAAAAGACTGATACATAATCATTTCCCAATCAACCCTAGACAAACATTAGATTTCAATTCCATGAACATTTGCACATTCAGAGCACTATTAAACAAAAATGACACACTTTTCTTCAAATCAAACTCCTATCATTGACACATTCAAACCTCACTATTCTATGCAAGGCAAAACATATTTCATAAATTCAGTCACACAGAGGCATCATAAAACCCTTCTATAATTTGTTCTTCAAGACTCCTTCATTGTGTACTACTTTAACACAAACATGATATCAATACCTTCAACACTCTATCACAATGTTCAATCCACGATCAAAATCCACTCAATGCACTAACTGAGATACATATACCAACGTTGTCTCCATACAATTACAAACTATGTGTAACTGAAAACTAGGGCGATGACACCATACGCCTATCAATGTGAAGGCTTCAGGAAATAACCGTTTTGCAGCTTCAAATGAGGACCTTTGATCTTAGAAGCCCACCATCCCATCAATCAAATATTAACCATTGATCTTGCTTTGACAGGTAACATATATGTCTTAAACCTGTCTAGCAAGTAACACAAAAAGTAGGGGTCGGTCGACCGATGAGTTTGAACCCTTAAGATGTCACTTAAGTGACTATACACCTAGGATAGCCAATCAACAAGCAAATATTACATCAACAAAACTCTGCATAGAAGACCTTCATAAGATATAAACCCTAGGTCTTAAACTTTATTATGACTGTCTTTGTTCACCTTCTTTGACTGTGCTTTTGAAGTTGTACCTTTATATAAGACTATCCCATCATACTTCTACCCTTTTATTCCTTATCTGGTCATTAATTCTTGACTATTGACTATTCAACTATCCTCTATCACATTATTCATATGACTGTCCATATCTTTCATGATGTTCTTGCTCTAATTGTATTAGCATTTGATACATTGATACTAAGAGTGTCATTTGGCTATTGCTCTTTTCGTTGTATTTGATGTTGCACTATTAACCATGAATTATCATTTAAACCCTTTTACCATTGGCATAACTAACACCTATCACTACCACCTATGACTGTCCTCAACCTTAAACTTCCATTAGTATCTTTTCATGGTAAGTGTTATCCTTAAACTTCATTATGATCCATGCAAAATTCTCTTTTCATAGGTAGGACTGCCTTATCGATTTTGATTGTGTTAACCTCTTGACCTTGGGACTAACACAAATGCCTCATAGTCATACTTTAATCACATTGTCATGAAGTAACTCTGTCATAAAGATGACATCAAAGGAAAGGACAAATACAACTGCAACAACACCATGAAATGAACAAGTACTTTCATTTTTCCATCAACACCATGAGAGGAATGAACAAGCACACCTTCACTTTTGCATTAACACCATTTCACTTTTGCATCAACATACACCATGAAAAGGAAACAATCACCAAACACCATTACCTTTGACACCAATGATTTGAAATGACAAATCAATCACCAAACACCATGAAATGAATGAACAAGTACCTTTACCATGCTCTAACATTTGTGACAAGCATCAACCAAGTACCTTTACCATGCTCTGACATCTGCGACAAGCATCAACAAAACCTTTGACATCAATGACAAACATGCTCTGACATCTTTGACATTCTCTGTCATCTTTGGCATCTGCACCTTTGACATCAATTGACATCAATGACAAATCAATCAACATTTACATGCCATGACATGCTAAAAGGCCTAATTCATCACCACACAATTAAAGGAGGAGAGACTATGAATGTGGAGGGATGGTCTATTGTTTTGGTCATTGGAGTTGTCTTTCAAATTCATGTACAAGTTGTTGGACCCCACTTTTATGTATGATGCTCATGGGGCCATGCAATGGTATTCCATTAATGATGTGTCAAGTTTGTAGTGGATTGGTATAAAAGGAACCTACCAAAGAAGTTGGAAATTGCAAAACTTGTCACTAGGTTATTCTAGGAGATAATCAAATGTACCATGGTGTTTTTGAGCAAGCTGTTTAGAGGTGCAAATATAGATTGTGTGAACCCACGTGGTTCCCTCTACTAGCTATGCTTATTAAGGGCTCCCAATTGATGAGACCTAATTTATGCCAACTTGCAAAGATAATTCCAAATAGCAAAAGAGAGAGGCTCATTCTACATGGCCTCATTCATGATAAACGCCATTTGCACAACAATTAAGTTTGGTTCAATTGCCTATCCAACCTTTACCTATTGAACACTCCATCCATTGTGTTTTTTATTACTTGTATGGTCACAAGTACATAGAGGCTTTTTAAGTTATAAGTGACTGTTTATCCCACCATCTATTTCATGTGCAAGTCATGCGTCACATGTTCTCAGACCTAGTTGATGCTCTATGGAAAATACAGGCCTAGTGGTTGTATCCAAATCTCGCTATTATTAGAGTTAAAGGATGTTTGCAAGCCTTGTTGGATTAATTGTCATTGATGTCAAAGGACACTTCAGTGACGTGTAGCCTTTAACATGTGCCAAATTTATGGCACCCTAATTGAGTTTCATTTGACACATGAGCTGACCCACGTTTGGTGCAAATAAGGATTAAAGAGAAATGCAAAAATATTTTTTTATGTTAGGTCACCCTCCTACGAGCCGCCCTCTTCATAAGGAAATAAATTTATTTTGTTGGCTTTTAATTTGGTCCCTAAGAAGGATGACCCCTTGATGAGGTGCACCCTAGTTTGGGTGGCAATTGAATTAAAATAAAATCTCTTAACATGGCCGACCCTCCTTGTGTCAAGCACCCACTTTGGGCAATGAAAATTAATAAATAAAAATAATTTATTCATGTTTGGCCAACCAGCATTGAAAGGAGGTAACCGTTGGTTTGAAGGGGCACTTCATGAGATATAAATGAAGGGGTTTTGGAGGACATTTCAACCATAAATTCAATTGCAATATCATTCTGATTTAGAGCAGATTACTGGTGTATGAAGAGCAAAAAGAAAGAGTCATTGCAGAAATTATTTATCAAATATTTGAGCAGATTTATGAGACTCGTTTGATCTTATTTTGAGAAGTAACATTGGAGCGAACTCAGGAGGGAACATCATTGAAGATCATAGTGCAGATTCATGCGAAGATATTGCAGATTTGTGAGCATATTTGAAGATCATATTGCAGATCTGGGTGGAGATTTGAGGACAGAGATTCAAGGAAGATTTGTGTGAAGAAACGGACAGATTTTGTTGAAGTCCTTGAAGGGATCTAGGCAGATCCAACAACATTATAATCACTTTGTATTTCGAAGGTTGGTGCCTTCTACTTTGCAAGATCGGGAGGTTGGAGCCTCTCACTCAAAGAGATCAGTGTCTCTTGCTCAGTTGGTGCTCAGTGGAGGGGATTGGTGTCTCCTGTGGGTTGGTGCCTAGGAAATTGTAAGAAGTTTCCTATAAAAGCAATACTTTTCTGTGGTTTTCTCCTGCAAGGGTTTCCACGTAAAATCGTGTGTGCATCTTGTGTTCTCTATTGTTAGATCTTGCTTGTGTAGATACTTTGATTATTGCTTTATGATTGCTAAAGTTATAAATTGAAAAAGTTGGTCTTATACTGATTCACCCCCCTCTCACTATATGTCATGCCCCCGAAATTACAAGCATTAAAATACAAATAAATAAATAAATAAAATAAATAACAATATAATATAAATTTTAATACTATTATTATAATATAATATTATAAATATTAAACAAAAATATATATAATATATTAAAATGAAATATCTAAATATAAAACAAATTAATGAAAAGGCTGACCCTCTTTGCTATGCAAGCTAAATTAATACTAGTCAAGGCCTGACTGACCACACTTTATGCTAGCCGACTCTTTAGTGGTTATAAAGGCACATATAAATATGATCGCCTAAGATAACAAGGATGTAGCGAAAGGGTGTAAAGACAAAGTAGCAGCAAATATGAGGAGCAACAAATATGAAGGCACCAGCGATTCATTAGTAAAGACAATAATTAAGATGAATACTATTTTAAAGAGCAGTGAATATATTTTATAAAGGAAATCAATCAAGAGCAATGAAAATAGTATATATAGAAAGATCATCCAACGAGAATCAAGCAAAATTGTTAGAATATATTATATTCTTATATTATTAATGATCAATATGATGTATTTAATAGATTAGATATTTTCTATCTGTTAGGTTAGATATTTTCTATCTAGGTGGACATTTAATGTCAGTAGGTAGATAATTAATATCTACAGTGCTTTATGCACTTCTTTATAATGTAATCTTTTTCATGTTAATGTTAAGTAACTTTTACCATTTACATGGTATCAGAGCCGCAAGAAAAAAAACCCTAAAAATTTGTGGGCGTGTCTGCTGTAATTCGAGTTTTTTGCCTCTAGGGTTTCTGGGCGTCATTCATAGAATCACGTTTTTTTTTTTTTTTTTCTGAACAAATTAGTGGCTCCCTTCTGGTCTGGAATCGCGCCTTCTATGACAGATTTTGCGTTTTTACAGACCCGCGCGCGTTTCTTCGCCGCGTTTTTTTATGCTCGCGTTTTGTGGCTTCTTTTGGGAAAATCGTGGGCTGAAAATCGCGTTTTTCTGCATTTTTATGGGATTTCGGTTCTGAAAATCGCGTTTTT
>VDFB02252009.1:0-72262 GCA_007258455.2 Sequoia sempervirens | reverse complement strand
GAGAAATTAAGGGAGAATTATGAATACCTTAAGCCTAGGGTCAATGTTTCTAGGGTTCTTATTTTTGATTGATTTTGGAGAAATCAATTATGGAGTTGATAGGAATATGACATTATGTAATGTATTTTTATGATTTTTGAGAAAATCAGAATGTTGTAATGGAGAAATAAGGAGATTTTCTTTTTGAAAAAGATTTCCAATCTTTAAATTGCAAAAATAAGACAAATTGTAAAAAATCTACATCTTGTAAAGCAGAATCATAAAAGCGATATTCTATAAATTGCTTTATGTTTTCTTGCTATTTTTAGCAGATCTTTGACTGACTTTTCCTCTTGGTCGGATTTGAGACTTATCTTGGAGAGATAAGGTGTTTTTGTGCTTTTAAAGCAGATTTAGCCTATTTTTAGAGGCTTGATAGTGTAATCATAAAAGCATTGCGCTTTTTTCTACTTTTAAAGCAGTTTTTGAGTTTGTTTGAAGCTTTTTTCCTTGAGTTTTTTTCTGAGCTCGGATTAGGGTTTCCTAGAGAGTTCTTTGGATAGACTTAGTCTTTCAACTCTCCATTCTCAACAGTTCAGATCAGAGTTTCTTGCCCTTACACATTTTTGGGGAGCTTGTAAACTTATGTGTGCTCAGATTCTGAGAGTTTTCACTCCATCATTGAATAAAATAGCAGAGTTTTTCCTTTCTCATTTCCTTTTCATGACTTGGACTAGTAATCTGATTTGTTCTGTGATTCAAATTTGTTGGATCCTTTTCTTTTCTTACTATTGTCAAGAAATTTGCAGGAGTTGCATGCTAGTTCAGGTTATGCCTTGTGTTAACTTAAACTTTGCATAAATCGCTGTTGAACTGCCTGTGTTGTGAGATTGTGAGATTTCAATTTTAAAGAGTTGGTGAGAGTCAGTTATTATCAGGATTTTCTTACAGTTAATCATTATTTTTAGAATGATAGAATTTCAGTTTTAGTTTTCAGATCCAGTTTATCCTTCTATCTTTTTTTCTTGAAAAGACACTTAGAATAGAATTCATCATTCAGAGAACCAGCTCGCTCTGGAGATTCCTCTTTCATGCAGGTCACCCACATCTGAAAGAGGTTTCCATGTTTCAGTAGTTTGCTAAATACTGCATTCAGCAAGGTGCAAAACTATTGATAACAGTGTGCAAAATGGTTTTCTTTCGGCATGAGTTCACTTTTGTCTCATTGATCGGTGGCGAAAGGATGTGCTCATCGATGTAGGTTGGGGCAATCACCGTAAGGTCTCGGCAAGTGACCTTCGGTCTCACCGATGGAAAATAATGAAGGATCCTTGTCATCGTAACAATTTCGTTGTCTCGGCGACTTAGAATGCATTGAGACCTTTCGGTGTAGCAAATGCAGTCTATGTGAGGTCTCCCCGACGGATGGAAGCTATAGTGACACACTTGGGACAGGTAGACTCATCGGTGGGAGATACATTATGTCTCAGCGACCCGAGAGTGGTTGAGGTCTTTCTAAATAACAAGGTGCATTCTATATGATGTCTTGCCGATAGTGGAACGTCACAGCGATGGAAAATGGATGGAATCGTCGGAAAGATAAAGCATGTGTCATGGTGACTCAGAATGCATTAAAGCTTTCGGTATAACTCTGCAGTCTATGTGAGGTCTTCCCGATGTCACAAGGTCATAGCGACTGTGAATAAAACAAAGAATGTAGGGCTCGATAGACCAAAATGCATCGGGGTGACATCGGAAAACTCTTGCTGATATGGTTTGTAATATCAAGGTCGAGGAGACTTTGGGGGATGCCCCACCAAAGCATGAAAGGGCTCGCCAACAGTTGAAGATATCGCCCTGAGGTCCTGCCGATACCGGGAAGTCTTGGCGACATGGAAAGTGTTATCAACAAAGGTCTCACCGACAGTGGAGCTTCCAAATGAAAGGGGTTTCGGCCAAAGGATAGAGGTCTCGGTGAAATATTTTACCGAGATGAAGAGGTTATGTCGACACCAAGGGAAAGCAAATGCATCACCGAGCAGGATGGAGGCTATCGCCATAAGGTCTGGTCGATAGGAAAAATCTCCCCGACGCAAAAGAGAAAGGGCCCTGGGCACGACTAAGGGCATTCGCTGAGATGTCTCCGCGACTATAAGAGGTCTCCCCGAAACAGGGAGGCCTTCGTCATAACATTTGGAGTTCGGGAGGACCTATTCCCGACCGGCGGGAGTCTCAGGGAAGGAAAAGAAGAGCTCGGACAGAATGAAGGTGGGGTCGGCAGGATGTCTTGCCGACCAAGCAAGCTCTCTCCGAACTCAAAGTGAACTTTTGGCAAAGCAGGGAGACTTCGATATAGAATCTCAGCGAATGGAGTATGTCTCGGCGACAAAAGCAGATGTCGATATGACAGAAGATGCTCGGTATGAAGTCTTTCCGACCCGGCAAGGTCTCACCGAAAGCCGAAGGAGCTCAAGCCCGGAGGAGAAAATCAAGCTCGGGGTAAATGAAATGAGCTCGCCATAAGCTCTCAACGATAGCTCCATGTTACGCCGATAGCTTTAGGAGGGCATAATTGCATAGGTGAGACACTTCCAGTGTCTCACCGAGATGCAATTCTGATCAAAGGAGTTTTGACTGACCAAAGAGGCTGCGTGGAATTTACTCAACCAATCAGAGAGGTCTGAAGGTAAACTGTGACAGTCTAAATAACGTCAACAGGATAACAAGTGACATGTATCTGTTGCAAGCTCAAGGCATTCAAGATGCAGCCGAAGTAGCTAAACAGGACACGATGGATCAATGAATGCGATAGCTGCGAAATATCATAAGGCTTCTATGAGGGTAGATCTTCACCGACACACACAATGGGGACACGCAGGCTTCAACATTAATTTCAATCAAAAGATCTGAGGATTGATCTTTCTAGGCCCGATATTTTGTAAGCCCTAGGGGGGCCGTCATAGTCTGTATATAAGGCATTTTTTTCCTTTTTGTAAATAGGAGGAATTATGCATTCAAGAGAGTTAGTGATTTTTTTCATCAATCCTTTCTCAATTAATGTATGTTTTTGTAACTCAGCTGGAATCTTGAATACAATGCAGAGTTTACCTTGGAAGCTAGTGTTCATGTTTGTACTGTTCTCATCTTTGTATCTTTCTTTGGATTATGCAAGTCTTTAACTGTGTTTTTATAATTCTGCATTTATGTCTTAAGGCTGTGAAATTGATCTTTCCTTCCCAAGATGTGTATGTAGGCCAAACCTTTTAGGACTAAAGCATTAAATCTGAAAGAAGTCGTTCTGAGTGTGTGAAGCAATAGAATTTAAACTTTCAAGTGTATGTTCTCCCTGTGTTCATTTCGTGATTTCTCATTAATACGGTGTATCACCAAAAGTTTAGTTCCATTTTCATGAGCTTCCCTTCTCCCTTTTCCTTAAAAGAATCAGTAGTTTAGGTGGTACCCAGAGGAAGCTGGCCTTCTCCAGAGGTTCACTCCAATCTTTGGTGACCCACAGCCTTGAAGTGATCCAATGTTTCACTAGAAAGCTCAGTTTTTACAACTTTGCATAGGGTGTATTTCTAGGTGACAACAGTTTCTGGCACACCCGGTGGACCGAAATTAGATTGAACTGTTGGTTTAGTATGCAACCAGTGAATTTCAAACCTTATAGAGGTCCTTTGGCATACTTGGTGACTCCATAAGGAAGAATAACCCCAGAAATCAGTGCCTTCTATAGTTTATGAGAAAAGTTCAGATAAGAGGCAGCTCAGGTCCCTTTGAATATTTGCAGCTGTCGCCACCAAGAAGAAAAGGTAGAGCAACAGAAAAGAGAGAAACAACAGTTATCTATTCTAGAAGAACGCAGTCCACTCATCCGTCTGTAGGGTCTCATCTTGCTCCACCCACAAATCCACTTCAGATACCTCCAATGGCCGCTCCAAGGAATCAACCCTTCGTTGCTTTCAACAGAGGGAGTCCCTTGAATCTAGCACAACACAATGATATCCCAATGGCAACCTTGAAGAGTTTGCCAACTTTCACAGGAGAAGATCAAACTACTCCAATTGAACACATGCGAGATGTGGCTTCACTATGTGGAGTCCATCACATAACCCAGGAGGACGTAGCAGTGAGATTACTAGCTGCTTCACTGAAAGGAAGAGTTGTGCAATGGTATAGGAGCCTACCAGTCAGTTCAATTGTGACATGGGACGAATTTGGAGACAAGTTGCATAAGCAATTTCAAGACAGGTCTGACAACTTGTCTCTATTAAAGCAATTGACCACAATAAAGAGGGCTCCACAAGAGCAAATGAATGACTTCAACTTCAGATTTCAAAGAACTTGGGATAGAATCCCTGCAACGATGAGGCCACCTCCAGAATACACATTTTTATATTTCTTAAGAGCTTTTAACAGCGACATAGCTGTTATGATACAGTCAATGGGAGGGGTCTCTCTACCATATGCCTTTGAAATAGCTATCAGAGCTGAAAACAGCTTGATATAGGCAGGAAAACTCTCTCCTAGGCCACCAATGTCAATATTTCTAGAAATTCATGCAAACATTCCTTTGCAAATACCTCCCTTCACACCTCTACTAGTTGTACCAACGCTGCCAGCTGTTGTTCCAGCCATTGATAGACAAGAGAGTGCTGCTTCAGGCTCATCACAGGAGCTACAAGAGATCAAAAGTCTTTTACAGACTTTTGGCAACAAGTTGGTGAACTTGGAAAAACAACAGACCTATTCTAGGCCTTATCAACAGCAGAATCAAGCCTCAAGCCAGCCTTTTCAAGGTCAACAATAGCAATTCCAGGGGAATAGATAGCAGTATCAAGGCAACTATCAAGGAACAAGACAAAATGTGAACACAAGGCCTTTTTAGGCCTATAATCCAGCTCTGATTAGTGCTGTCAAAGAGCTCGTCCCTATTCAAAACAATCTAGTTGCTGATTATGAATGGTGCTATCCATGTAATCAGCCACATAATCAAGCTACATGCTCTAATGGTGTCATCAATCAAGCTCTGATGGTGCAAAATGTTGTAGGCGCGCAATATTTTCCTAAGGAGGGTTATCTACAACAACAGGATCAGCTTGGAGATGATTCAACCCTCCTGAATTGGCAAAGAGAAGAATTTTGTGGAGTAAACCGGAACGACACATATGTTGCTACTAATACTATAGCCAAGAAGAGGGCTTTCGAGGTTGAACAAGCAACGAATAAGGATAAAGGAGCTGTTGATTCGTCAAATCAGCAAGTGCCACACACTTTGTAGCGAGGTCTCCACACCAGTAAGGAGCAATCTTTGCATGCTACATCCTCAAGTCAAGTGCAACCTGACCATGTTGTTGCAAAGATGCAGCCAAAGGTAAACATATTTGCACCTTTCAACATTGTTGAAAGTATGAAAAAAATGAATGTTTCAATTTCGATGTGGGATTCTTTAGCAATCCCTGGTCATATCAATTTGTTATAGACAGCCTTATCAAGTCCAGTTAGTTTGAATCCTCCAAATAAAGTCTCTTTAGGCCAAACAAAGTCAGTCTTAACCAATGCACCTTTGGATAGTACCCCACAAAAAAGTGATGGTGTCAAGCCCCCTCCTTTCTATGTTTCCTTAATAGTGGGGAATAAATTAGTGCACAATTGCATGGTTGATAGCGGGTCTAGCAGTTCAGTAATGCCAAAAAAGATTGCATACCAACTAGGTTTGCAATGCCAGCCATTAGAAAAGGGAGTACTTCAATTGGATGGAACAGCAGTAAACACTATAGGTGTTATTAAAAATTTGAATCTCACACTACATGCTTGTCCCAACTTTTCAATCCCGCAGGATGTGTTTGTCATAGATTTGCCACCATTTTTCGCTTTATGCCTATTTAGAGACTTCACAGCTAAAATTGGAGGGTATTTGTCTTCAGATTGGTCCCATATGCTTTTTAGGACCAGATATGGTACTAAGGTAACCATAACTTCTGAGTCCCTTGCCAAGGATCACATCGAACCCTACGTGCCATCTACTATAAATGTTAACTCTATTGTTTCAGAGAATGCTGAACTTGCTGCAGCACAAGAGTTACAAGCTAAGAGTGTACCTGAAGTGCTCCTAAATGAATGGGCAGTTGAGAACGTGGTTGATAATCCAAATGAGCTTATTCAGGACATTGGCCTGGGCAATTATATATTGCATGAAGCTGGGATAGAAATGCCAAATCTTGAAAAGAGTGCAAAAGGTCATTTCGAGCAGCAGAATGAATTATGGGAAATGTATTTTGATGGTTCAAGAAGCAAAAATGGTGCTAGAGGAGGTGCAATGCTTGTATCTCCGCAAGGTGATAAGTACTATGCTGCTTTTCATTTTGCTTTTGCATGGTCCAACAACACTGTTGAATATGAGGGCCTGGTTCAAGGTCTCGAGTGGGCAAGAAAGAGAGGAATAACCCGCTTGAAAGTGCATGGAGACAGCGAATTAGTTGTTAATCAAGGGGCCTGAATGTGGCTAAAAATGACACACTAAAATCTTATAGAAACAGAGTGTGGAACATGCTTGAGGAATTTGATGCCTTTAATTTAGTGTCTATCCCAAGAAATCAGAACAAGCATGCTGATAGGCTTGCAGCCATTGGAGCACAATTTGATATTCCAGGTGACGTTAGAAAAGAGAAGGTGCAACAGTATGTGAAGGTTGTAGTCAGACCATCAATTCCTGACAACAACATTCACTGGAAAGTCTTTGACAGTGATGAAAAAATCCTTTCTTTCCTGCTCGAAGAAGATCAGTTCTCCATGGTGAATCAAGCAAAACTCAAGCAGCAATATGGTGATCAAGTCATACAGCTAAAGACAAATAAATTACCCATAGGCCTTGTTACCTTAGAGTCGATTTTCAGTACTGATGATTAGCTTAAAAAGGGTAAATCCAGCTTGCAAATCAAACAAGAGCACTATGAAGAGCTGGATATTTTCAAGGGTAAGCTCCTTAAGATAGGAAAAATTTGTTCACCTAAAGATAAACAAGCTTTTGTTGCTTTATGTCAAGAATTTTATGATGTCTTTGCTTGGGAATATTCAGATTTGAAAGGGTTTAATCCCCACATTGCTCAGCACACAATTGAGTTAGAGCCGAATGCTAAGCCAGTAAAGCAGAAACAAAGGCCCTTGAATCCTAAACTTGAGCCCCTAATGATTAAGGAGCTGACTAAACTAGTTGAGGGGGGTATTGTCTTCCCTATCAAGTACACTTCATGGGTTTCTAATCTTGTACCAGTTAGAAAGAAAAGTGGTGAGATAAGGCTCTGTGTAGACTTTAGGGATCTTAACCGATCCTCTCTAAAAGACCACTACCCACTGCCCTCCATGGAACAAATCTTACAAGAAGTTGTTGGCTCTGAAATATTTTCCTTATTGGATGGTTTTTCGGGCTATAATCAAGTACTAGTTAAAGAGGAAGACCAGTTTAAAACCGCTTTCACAACTAAGTGGGGCACCATGGCATACAAAAGGATGCCTTTTGGTTTATCCAATGCTGGTGCCACGTTTCAGAGGGCTATGGACATGGCGTTTCAAAGCTTGATCAACAAGATTATACTGATTTATTTGGATGACATTACAGTTTATTCCAAGAATGTTGATGAACATCTGCTACATCTTAGGTAAGTGTTTGAAAAATGCAGAGAGTTTGGTATCTCCCTCAATCCAAAGAAGAGTATCTCTGCTATCCATGAAGGGAAATTATTAGGACACATAGTGTCAAAGCAAGGAATCACTATTGACCCTGAAAGAGTCAGAGCCATACTTGAGTTGTCGCTGCCTAATCACAAGAAGGGTCTACAGAGCTTTTTGGGATAGATCAACTTTCTGAGAAGGTTCATCCCAGATGTGGTGAACCTGCTACAACCTTTAACAACCATGTTAAAGAAGAATGCAATCTTCAGTTGGACAAAGGAGGCAAAGCACAGTTTTGGAGAAATCAAGGAGGCATTAGCATCTGCTCCAACATTGGTAAACCCAGACTTCTCTAAAGACTTTTTTTTATATGCTTTTGGTAGTAGTGGTTCAATCTCTGTTATGCTAGTTCAGAAGAATAGTGACAATTTGGAACAACCCATAGCCTTCTTTAGCCAAATACTTGTTGATTACGAAGAAAGGTATACATTTGTTGAAAAGCACGTTCTCTCTGTGATTAGAAGTCTGAAGAAGTTTAAACCTTTGCTTTCAAACAATAAGGTTCATATTCTGGTTGCACACTCAAGTGTGAAGGAATATTTGTTGAATAAGGATTTGAATGAAAAAAGAGCAGGGTGGATCACTAAGGTCATGGAGTACGATGTAGATATTAAGATCACCAAGCTAGTTAGAGGTAAAGGTCTTTGTGAACAGCTTGCTTCAGGGTCGAGTAGTGAAAGTGAACTAGAAAAGGATGTTGTGCTTGCCAATACAAATGAGCCTCAGAATGTTCAAGATGATGTGCCCATGGGGATAACTAATTGGGTTCAAGATATGACCCAATTTCTACAAACTGGTCAATGCCCATTAGGTCTGAACAGAGCCAAAAGAAGATACTTTAGACTGCAATCCATACCATATGTGTTGATGGGCAATGTTCTTTTTTAAAAAGATCTGAATGGTGTCCTGTTAAGATGCATTCACAGTGATCAAATTGAAAAAGTGCTTCATGAGTTTCATGATGGAGTTGCAGGAGGTCACTTTGCTCCCAGAACTACTGCCTGGAAGGTCATGAGAGTTGGTTACTACTGGCCCAGCTTGTTCAAGGATGCATATGCCTGGTCAAGAAAGTGCATCAAATGTGCTCTATTTTCAGGAAAGGAGAAGCTGCCTACTATGCCCTTGCATCCAATTCAAGTAGAGCAGCCCTTCATGAGATGGGGCATTGATTTTATTAGACCAATAAATCCACCTTCCAGTGCTGGTCACAAATGGGTACTTACAGCCACTGACTATTTTACAAGGTGGACAGAAGCGGTTGCATTGAAGGAAGTAAAAGAATCTTCAGTTTTGAACTTCTATGAAGATATAGTCACCAGATTTGGAGTTCCTAACTCCATCATATCTAATAATGCTCTGGCATTCACAGGTCTAAGAGTAATTGATTGGGCTGTTAAACATGGCATTCATTTGAACACATCCTCAAATTATTACCCTCAGGGTAATGGTTTAGCTGAGAGTACCAATAAGAATCTCATCAGGATTATCAAGAGAATAATGGAGGATAATCAAAAAGCCTGGCACATCAAACTAAAGTATGCACTATGGGAAAATAGGGTGACTCCTAAGAGGTCTATTGCTAACTCACCATACATGTTAGTCTATGGCAGAGAGACAAGATTGCCTTTGTCTGTAGAGCTTCCAGCTCTTGATATTGTTCGCTAGTTGGAGATGTTTGAGGAGCAGAACCCCATGTCTGTGAGGTATGCAGAGCTCATGGAACTCCAAGAATCAAGGGACAGAGCAATGAAAGCTTTGGAGTATCATCAGCTCCAAACGAAAAGAACTTTTGACAAGAAGGCTACAGAAAAGGTTTTCAAGGTAGGAGACCTCGTGCTCAAATGGGACGTTCTGAAAAGCAGGCCAGGCCATCACACCAAGTTTGACAACATGTGGACGTGCCCATTCCTTGTCAGATATTGTAAGGAGCACAATGCTTATCAGCTGGCTACAACAGACGGGGAAGTGCTTCCTATCCCAGTCAATGGGATACACCTTAAGCCCTGCTTTCAAATCTGATGGGGTTCCCCTTTTGTACATATTTAGTTAGGTTTTTACGTTTTCAATAAGTCCTACATTATAGCTCATTTTTTTTCTATTTTTCTCCCTTCCCTAAGTGCTTTTTAGCGCAGCAGTGGTTTTCGTTTCAGTTCTCCTTGTATCATTTTGACAACTTGTTGTGTCCTGTGGATCTCAAGTTGCGGCCATGTGCAAAACTGACATTTTATTTGTTTTCGGTTTCTCCCGATGACTCCATGCCCAATGGATAAACCCAGTCATTGGTTCTCATGTTTAGCAGGAAAACATCTAGCAGAGGTCGCCAGAAATGTTGCCAAATTTTCACCCTCAGGCTCAATCAGGCAAGGCATCTATGTTGCAGGTGTTCATAAGGGCCAAATGGGATTTCTCCATTGAGGATTATTTCATGCATCTTGTTGGAGCTGTAAAAATTTGATGTTTTTTACATATGTTTTCATTCATAATTTTTCAAATAAGTGCCCTCTTGAACACTTTCTGCCCATATTTTACTATGTTGCATCATATGTTCCCTTGGGTCTTGCATTTTCTGTTTTCTGGTTCCTATCGGCGTAGGTCCGTGACTGTTTCCCCGACTCATGTTACGTTTTTTGCTTGCATGAGTTTGTGTTGCTTATCGGAAAGACTCATCCGATGTCACGACGATCACAAGTCTTCTACATTCTTCATTTGGCAGGACGGTTCTATTGTTTTGGCGACCGTGGAGGCTTCTATCGGCATATGTCTTAGTTGTCGGGGTTGCGTCTTACCGATCTCAACATGTCTCCTCGACTATGTATATGGTGGTTCATCGGTGGAGCTAGGCGATATCGGCATTATGTCTTAGTGAGGTTTTCTTGTCTTGCCGATCAGAGAAATAGAGTACATCGTATCGACATGAGTTGCGGCGTCGGTATATGGTCATAGCGAGTTCTCTTGGTCTTACCGACAGTGTGCAAAATGGTTTTCTTTCGGCATGAGTTCACTTTTGTCTCATCGATCGATGGCGGAAGGATGTGCTCATCGGTGTAGGTTGGGGCAATCACCGTAAGGTCTCGGTGAGTGACCTTCGGTCTCGCCGATGGAAAATAATGAAGGATCCTTGTCGGCGTAACAATTGCCTTGTCTTGGTGACTCAAAATGCATTGAGACCTTTCAGTGTAGCAAATGCAGTCTATGTGAGGTCTCCCCGACGGATGGAAGCTATAGCGACACACTTGGGATAGGTAGACTCATCGGTGGGAGATACATTATGTCTCAGTGACCCGAGAGTGGTTGAGGTCTTTCTGAATAACAGGGTGCATTCTATATGATGTCTTGTCGATAGTGGAACGTCACAGCAATGGAAAACGGATGGACTCGTCGGCAAGATAAAGCATGTGTCACGGCTACTCAGAATGCATTAAAGCTTTCGGTATAACTCTGCAGTCTATGTGAGGTCTTCCCGATGTCACAAGGTCATAGCGACTGTGAATAAAACAAAGAATGTAGGGCTGGATAGACCAAAATGCATCGGGGTGACATCGGCAGACTCTTGCCGATATGGTTTGTAATATCAAGGTCGAGGAGACTTCGGGGGAGGCCCCACCAAAGCATGAAAGGGCTTGCCAACAGTTGAAGATATCGTCCTGAGGTCCTGTCGATACCGGGAAGTCTTGGTGACATGGAAAGTGTTATCGGCAAAGGTCTCACCGACAGTGGAGCTTCCAAATGAAAGGGGTTTCGGCCAAAGGATAGAGGTCTCGGAAAAATATTTTGCCGAGATGAAGAGGTTATGCCGACACCAAGGGATAGCAAATGCATCACCGGGCAGGATGGAGGCTATTGCCATAAGGTCTGGCCGACAGGAAAAATCTCCCCAACGCAAAAGAGAAAGGGCCCTTGGCACAACTAAGGGCATTCACCGAGATGTCTCGGCGACTATAAGAGGTCTCCCCGAAATGGGGGGGCCTTCAGCATAACATTTGGAGTTCAGGAGGACCTATTCCCGACCGGCGGGAGTCTCAGGGAAGGAAAAGAAGAGCTCGGACAAAATGAGGGTGGGGTTGGTAGGATGTCTTGCCGACCAAGCAAGCTCTCTCCGAACTCAAAGTGAACTTTCGGCAAAGCAGGGAGACTTCGATATAGAGTCTCGGTGAATGGAGTATGTCTCGGCGACAAAAGCAGATGTCGATATGACAGAAGATGCTCGGTATGAAGTCTTGCCGACCTGGTAAGGTCTCACCGAAAGCCGAAGGAGCTCGAGCTCGGAGGAGAAAAGCAAGCTCGGGGTAAATGAAATGAGCTCGCCATAAGCTCTCAGCGATAGCTCCATGTTACGCCGATAGCTTCAGGAGGGCATAATCGCATCGGTGAGACACTTCCAGTGTCTCACCGAGATGCGATTCTGATCAAAGGAGTTTTGACCGACCAAAGAGGCTGCGTGGAATTTACTCAACCAATCAGAGAGATCTGAAGGTAAATCGTGACAATCTAAAGAACATCAATAGGATAACAAGCGACGTGTATCTGTTGCAAGCTCAGAGCATTCAAGATGCAGCCGAAGTAGCTAAACAGGACACGATGGATCAATGAATGCGGTAGCTGTGAAATATCAGAAGGCTTCTATGAGGGTAGCTCTTCACCGACACACACAGTGGGGACACGCAGGCTTCAACATTAATTTCAATCAAAAGATCTAAGGATTGATCTTTCTGGGCCCGATATTTTGTAAGCCCTAGGGGGGCCGTCACAGTCTATATATAAGGCATTTTTTGCCTTTTTGTAAATAGGAGGAATTATGCATTCAAGAGAGTTAGTGATTTTTTTCATCAATCCTTTCTCAATTAATGTATGTTTCTATAACTCACCTGGAATCCTGAATACAATGCAGAGTTTACCTTGGAAGCTAGTGTTCATGTTTGTACTGTTCTCATCTTTGTATCTTTATTTGGATTATGCAAGTCTTTAACTGTGTTTTTATAATTCTGCATTTATGTCTTAAGGCTGTGAAATTGATCTTTCCTTCCCAAGATGTGTATGTAGGCCAAACCTTTTAGGACTAAAGCATTAAATCTGAAAGAAGTCGTTCTGAGTGTGTGAAGTAATAGAATTTAAACTTTCAAGTGTATGTTCTCCCTGTGTTCATTTCGTGGTTTCTCATTAATACGGTGTATCACCAAAAGTTTAGTTCCATTTTCATGAGCTTCCCTTCTCCCTTTTCCTTAAAAGAATCAGTAGTTTAGGTGGTACCCAGAGGAAGTCGGCCTTCTTTGGAGGTTCACTCCAATCTTAGGTGACCCACAGCCTTGGAGTGATCTAATGTTTCACTAGAAAGCTTAGTTTTTACAACTTTGCATAGGGTGCATTTCTAGGTGACAACAATTCCATTTTCTAGTCCAACCAAATGTTTGAAATAATTTTGTTGAGGGAAATCTAAGCACAAAGGCAAAAAGTCCCATCAAAGGACCTTCATTAGAAGGACCTTTGAATGGTATCCAAATACCTTCATTCAAAGGTACCTTCAAATGAAGGTACCTTCCATGTTTTAAAAAAATATTAAAATATTAAAAATATAAAAGACCTTAAATGAAGGTTTTCTTTCATTCAAAGGTGGTCACACAATCATCTTCGAAAGAAATGTTTGTCAATTTTTTTCTCTTCACATAAAAATTTCTAATATCCCACAAGTGACACACGTTATTATGGGTCTACCCTCTTTCAATATTATTTTGAAAAGTTAAGGAAAAAGAGTTGTGTTTAGAGTCATATGCATGGAAGTTGTGAAGAATATAATGTAGAGATAATGAAAACTTTGATGAATCTCAAGAATCTTGTGTCTCTAAATTATGTTTTGCCTATTGCATAGTGTGCATATTGGCTTTTAAAAATGGAGTGTGCATTGAAAGACTTATTGGGTTGACTAGGAATATAGTCCCCAAATACTTATCATTCCTTGTGAAATGTGTCAAATGTTAATACTCTTGTTGTGTGGAGAACATGGTTGTGGTGTTATGTATTTTTTTCCTATTGGATGAAATTGCACTTTACACTCTTGTTATGGGTGTATTTAATTTTATAAGTGTGTTTCACCATGTGGTAGAGAAATTTTAGTATTGTTAGGAATGAATGTTAGATAAAGAGCTTGAGTACTAACCAAATTCTTCCCCTTTTTATGTTAATATGTGTTTAGATCTTGTTGTTGCAGCAATGTACTAATCATATGATTGTTGAATTCTAGTATGGTGTTTAATGTTAATTACTTTATGATGTGTGGAAGTGTAAAGATATCTTGGCTTCTGAGTCAAATTATGTCCTATTTTAATTTGGATTGTTAAATGATTCTAGTGTGTGACATCTTGTGTAATTGTATTGGAACTCCCTTAAAAGTGATATTTGGGTGAAATTCCATTTATGTGTAGAAAGGTAAAAGTGCAGTGGTTGTCTTGAGTAGATGTCATAGAAAACCTAGTAATGAATTACTTCCATGATGATGCATGAGGAAATTTCGTATTATAACTAAGTTATAAAGGGGAAGAGTGTGTGTGTTGTGTGTTCCTTTTGGTTGATGTGCCTTAGTAAATATTGGTAATTGGGTAGAGTTATCAAATTAGAAATTTGTTAGAAACCAAGATTAGATTTGCAAACCGGAATAGACCTTCCACATAAGAGAAAAACAAAAAAGTAGAGATTTGCAAGAAGATGTGCAAATTGATATATTCGAGAATTCAATAATTACAAGATATGATTTGCTTTATAAAAGCAAATATATGCATAACCCTAATCTTATCTTGAGCAACAAGATAGCTCAACAAGATAATGATGAGAATAAATAAACCTAGGAAATAAATAATTACCTAAGTAAACTTATGCAAAGTGTAATTAAATATTAATTACACCAACAAAATTATTGTGATGTGGTTGTGTTGTGATAAGCTATACATGATTGAGAACCTAAATTGCTTAGCATGAATAAGAAAAAAATATGATCTCATGTTTATGATGATTGGCATCTTAAAAGACTTGCTTGTTTGGCGCTACTTGAGCATCTTCTCTATAAGACTCATATAATAGACTCAAGTAGCCTAACTCACTTGCACAACCAAAAATAACTTTCCACAAGAGAGTGGCAAGAAATTAATGCTAGGTTATATAATTAATACAAGATACAAGATACAATGACCTCTACATAATGTAAAAGAGGAACCTTGTGTATATAGAAAAGGTGAAAGATAAGACAACATGGGATTACAACATTTGTTACAATCCTATGTCATATGATGCAAAAACAAAATGACATAAATGTGCCCTAAGTAAACTTAACTAAGTGTGAATATGATCTAGATGGGAACCTGATAGGAAATATACCTCATTCACACCAACATTCTCTTACTCACCATGGATTTTGGAGAATGGGTTGTATTGTAGCTTTTGAATCCCTCACTTGTGACTAGAACTAGTAACATAGTGTATGTAAAGTGCACATTCTATATTTTGATACTTTCTCTCAATTATTGACTAATTCTCTATTTATCTATAACGACTAGCATTGACTATTATCTTATTAATGAGTAACCTAGCCACCAAATTTTGATATTTGTTTATCTTGTGACTTTTATGGTCACACTCGAATTATTGTCAAAATTAAGCTCGTTTTATACCTTATTGTTGAAATTGATATTTCTTCCACTTTGGTGTTATTTTATTATTGTGGTGGCTATGCTAAAAAAAAATATTTTGTCATGTATCATGTAATTCTTCTTTATCATGTCCAAGATGGACCTCGAGTGCATAGTATAAGGGAATAGATTGTGGAGAATGAACTAGATCCTCACTCACATGTTTGATAAAACTATGGTAGGGCAAATTCTTCGTATTCTATTGGAATGTGAGTGAATATCGTATGAAGTGTTTGAGAGAGCTATGAATTGTGTTTGTATTGTTATGGATCATTTAGTGTAAGTAAGCATGTTGGTTGATGTGGATTTCATGCATGCATGGTGATGAATGATGTATACTTGACTTCAAGTATGAGCTCAATTGTCATTCTCTATCTATTTGACAATAAGAATGAGAGATGTTGAAATGCTTTGTGGAATGCATTTTGTTTTATAATAGATAGTAAGTGATTGGATGTAAACTTAGTCCACCAATTGTGATAGTTTTTCTTTTCTTCTTCTTGTATTGTTTTGGACATATTATCATTTCATTATCGGGCCTTCATGTCATTATAGCAACATTATGCTAGTGATCCTACCCAACATGCTCTCATCCTCATGGATGTCACATTGGACCTTTTTATTGTACTTTCACAAGAATTCTTAGGTATTAAGGGTTGCAACACCATTGTCTTGACCATGACAATAACATTACATCTTTAATCATAGTGTATGCAAGATCAAAGATATAATCATTGACCCTAGTATGATCACAACATTTTTTAGCTATGGTTGTTATATTTTCATGCTTAGATGATTTATGTGCTTACATACTTATCATTCATTATTGATTATAACATGATTATGATTATGGCATATTCTATTGTTAATCTATTATGCTTGATATATCTAACAAGATATTCCCTTAATCAATCACACCCTATTGGGAAATCAATTGAAAGGGGCATGTATGATCACTAGCATTCTCATTTTTTTTATTTAAATTGTCTTGCAAGTTAGAAGGTACTCATGGAATATTTTATCCTTTGTCATGTAGGAATTCATGGGAGAACATATGTAGACATGGAAAGAGAATCTTCATCCTTTATGGACCACAAGTTCATATGTCTATTACATTTACTTTATGCATGTTTGAGAATGCTACTTGCTTAGAGATGCATGATTCGTACTTACAAATTCACGTGCATCTCAAAATGGGAGCAAAATTTAATGGTGAAAAATGTATCCTCAATGCATTTCCTTATTTTTTCATGCCTAGTTTGAGACAATATCTAGGTACATTTATATAACTACAAATAGTGTATTTTTGTGCATACTTAGAATTACATACCTAGCCTTGCTTGCACCCAACCCTATGCTTATTGCTTGTACCTTTGCTTATGTGCACACAATCCTAGTCTAATTGGTTTATCTATCTTGTTCTAATTATTAATCTATTCCTCTAAGACACTTATCTAATATACATGTATGGCCTAGTTTGTCCTCATGTGCAAGGCCATTCTTGGACAATCAAAATTAAATACTTTAGCTAAATGGCCTCATTTACACTATGTTCCCAAGCCAACTATGCACAAAAGTTCACAATTTGGTGTTATGTACAAGTATAAAAAGATATTCATTCTAAGGCATATGATAATTGAATATCACCACTTGTAATCAGAGAATGCCTCCCAATATAAGGACATTCGAGAACAAGCATTCACATTTAATATGTCGTAAATTCATCCTAGCACATGTATATAACCTAGTGACCATTCTAGAATTCATGTTCATGTTTGAAATGCGTTGTCTATCAAAGTATTTTTAAATACTACCAACTTAATAAAAAGATATCATTGTCTAGTGGTTTATTTGCTAAGAATCTATAGGGTAGAATTCAAAACTCATCAAAGATCACACTAGTGAGTAAAAGGAAAATGCGCCACCACATACTAGATCTAGAACAAAGTTGACCTAGTGTGAAGCAAAGAAGAAAGTTTTAATTCTAATATATACATATGATTGTCTAGGGAATTTTCAAGTTTCAAGGTGCACGAATCTCATTGTCTTCATCAATTGGTACACATTCTTCAATCATATAGCTAAGCAATCACTCTCTTCACTTATTACTATTTAATAATTTATTACATGATTGTACTTTCTAATTAATACTACCTTATCTGGTCCACTTCCAACAACTCAATTAATGCAAGTTAAATGTGTTATTATTTGCATTTAATTAATCAACCTAGATTACACATTAAGGAATTTTTTATTTTCTTTTCAATTATATCATTAGTAAAACTCAACTTGATGCCTAAAGCCATTTATGAACATGTGTGAATTTTCTCTTAATTTTAATTAATTTCTAAAAAAATCAACACAATTATTTACACTAAAATTTTCATATTAAAATTATTTTTGTACCTTAAACTCAAACTCAAATTACACATTTTCTACAACTATTTGGCCTTTAGTTTTTCCTAGTAATCTCTCTTAGAACCTTCGTGCCTTGCAAGCTTTCTGTTAACTTCATTTTTTTCAATTCAAAAAGAAAAATCTATAAATCAACCTAAACACTAGAAAAGACACTAATTCAAGAGAAACATTCATGTTCATGGCTCTTGTCCGTTATGGGAGAGAGCAGAATAGTCAGTAGGAAAGATCAATCGATTCATCCTATAAACATTGGTATAATTTAGGCATTGAACTGTAAGAACTACATTTTTATATATTGATATGCCTATGTGATTAGAAACAAACTATTAAGTTACATAAAATTTCTTCCCCAGGATCCACAGGGAATGATAAATGGCATGGTTATCACCATGACAGATGTTTTTCTTTGCATACAGGAACCCAGCATAGTGTTTTTCAGTTGAGCGACGACCAAATCCACTACAACATGGTGCCTCATGCAAGTGACCACAAAATAATCTACACAAATTTACTGTGGGTAAGTGAACACAAAATTAGCTACATCATTGTTTCGTGGAAATGCAACCACAAAATTTGCCTCATAAGAACATATCATGCGCTAAACCACATATCATAGGAATTTAACCACTGAATTCCTGTTGAGAAATAATATAGTTTCACAAAATTAAAAAAGAACCCAATTCCAACTTTGCATAACAAACTTATGACCTCTAAATGTCTTAGGTCTTTAGGACATGGTACTACAAGGTTTAGACCCCAAAATATCTATGGAAGAGTCTCATAAGATGACTTAGAAAATGCTCCATTTCTCAAATTTCAACAGAGGTTCAGGATATCTCAGATGATTGTGGTGCACCAGATCAAATTGTTCTGCCACAACTGCGGCCACATCGACATTACAGTACATTTCTCTCTGCCCACTAGGCTGAAATAAAAATTTAAAATGTACAAATGACAGTCTCTACCTCAAGTTTTTGCCTACAGACCTCTCAGCCACTCGTTTGAGGTTAACTGGGCTGCATTACTAAATACCCATCTCATCCACTCGTTTAATGTTTGGATTGTAAAATAACTACCTCAAATCACTCATTAAGGTTTACCCAGGGTATTGAGGTTTACCAGGGTCTTTTGCATTGCAAAATACCTAACTTAACAACAATTGAGGCTTACCCAGTGTCTTTTGCATTACAAAATACCTATCTCAGCCACTCGTTTCATGTTTAACCTGGTTCTTTTGCATTGTTAAATACCTACCTCGACCACTCATCAAGGTTTACCCAGGGTCTTTTGCATTGCAAAATACATATCTCGATCACTCAATCATGGCCCAATCTACATCTAGGACCAATGACTTCTGAGCTTTCAAAAATAATTTACAATCTGAGAGCACGAACCAAATAGCAAGTGGGTCATCCCATGGCAGCTGCTAGAAGGAACTGTGTGGCTTTAACACAAATTTCAAAGTCTAAGATTTAACAATTAGCTCTAAAGATTTGTCGTACCAAACAGGACAGATACTTTCCATAAAGCAGGTTTACCCCAAGTTTCCAGGACGGGGACGGCAGGGGCCGGTGGGACGAGTCCCCAAGTTTCCGATTTTTGAGGCCAAATTTAGGGACGGCTATATAAAATATAGCAAAATTAAAAATATATAGGGAAACATTAAATATTCATATGAAAACAAGGATAAAGCATGAATATATACATTATAGAAACTTAGCTTATAACATTTTTGTTAAGAATTCATTGCCAATATAGTTTTTTTTTCAATTACGATATGAAATCAAAATAAAAAGAACATGGTACACTGCTGCTGTCCCCCTGGCCGTTTCCAGGACAGGGACAGGGGGGTTTAGACCCGGGGACGCGTCCCCGGGTAACACTGCCATAAAGAGAACGCAAGTGCACAAAGAAGCCCATGTAAATAAGATCGATATAAGGAAGCCTGGTTATAATCTTTCCACCATATAAATTCTAGAATAATTAACTGAAAACTCATCAAACCCAGCAAGAAGTGATGAAGATAATCTTGACTAATTAAATGTGGTTTCGTAATACATTTTGGAAACTTCATTTGGCAAAGAAATGAATTGCTTAACTTTATAATATGCTGCATAAAATAAAGATTTTAAGAACAGATGTCTTAATGGCTCTCAAACATAGATCAAAGTTATCTTATTGATTCATCCAACATAGAATCATAAGTATATAATCTCGAGGAGACAATCAAGAAAACAAAAGGACAAGTCCAGAAATACAGAGGAAACATTTATCTTCCATGGGAAATTAAAATCTTTATATGTACACACTAAGCGTAAAACAAGGATTGAGGACACACTTTCAAATTTCAATGTTGTAAATGGAGTTCTCAGACATTTAACGCAAAATGTGTTGCAAATAAGAAACCTCATAACAGTGATAGAAATAATGGTACTACCAAAAAATCTAGAACTAATTAACCATTCTACTCACTGAAAATAACTCTAATACAAAATCTGATTAATTGCATATTTAGGACTCCCAGAATGGTGCCCCCACATGTGCATAAGACATTTGTTGACCATCAACGATCTTTCATTACCCCCACCTCCCTTAAGAATCGAAGAGTCTTTCTTTGTTGAAAGACTGACCAGCAATAAGAATTCTTAATAATCAGCACTCTGCCACTTGATCACAATAAAACATTCTAGCAATTTTGTCCCTAGCATTAGGGAAATGCCAAACAAACATTGGCAGTTTGACTTCATCATTGTTGCTACAGAAATATTTACAGAGGCTTGTTGCCCATCACCAAACATGAAGAGTAAAAGGGTAATAGTACAATGGCCATGGCCGCAAAATTGGATAACTACTGGTTACATGGTAATTACAAAGGGTGGTGTGTCCTTACGAGGCCCTGCTACAGAGCGATACACATAAAGCTTCTCCACAAGAGAATCATCATCCTCATTCTCTCTAATTATTTCCACATTGAGCAAAGGCATCCTTTTTGCCAGTTCCACACAACCCTGCATACTGACCTTGCAAGAAGACATCCACAAAAATCGCATGTTTTCATAATGATGTAAACCAGACAAAAGGGCAGCATCTCCAAAAGGGCTGTCCCTTATCTCTAGCTTCCTAAGACGTCTACACCCATCAAGAACGTATTTCATACTCAAGTCATTCTCCCCAGCAAAGGCCACTGACAAGGTCTCAAGTGATTTTCCATAAGTTCCAACGTACTCAAATGTTTTATTGGTGAGTAGACCAGACACTGCCAACCTTGTCAGATTCTTGCAGTTCATTACAATTGCACCAAATCCTTCGTCCATGGGTTCACCAGTTACATGATCAGGTTTGTGCCGACCCATAATACAGAGCCGAAAACTGGCAAGTTTTGGACAATTCTTTGACATGGTCACAACTGCTGCATTTGTCATCCGCTGACAAAAGTAAAGTATCGACTGGAGATTCGGGCATCCCTCTGAAATGGCCACCAGTCCGTCATCAGATACAGAACCCTGACCATCCTCTCGTATGTCAACAGGAAAAACTCGTAGATCTCTTAAGTCCTTACATCTTGCAGCAACAGCCCATAAACCTGCATCTTCAACTGAGTCCAAAACCTGCATATAACAATTTGCCTTCATATGTGAAGAAACGTTTCATGATGTAAATGATAAGAAAGGTAAATTAGCAGAAGAAAGCAGCAATCTGTACCTAGAAGAACAAACAATTGCCATAGTGGCTTCAATATAACACGGTTCAGTATATTTAGGAAAACCTTAAGAACAGAAAAACAAAATTTACCAATGCCAGAGACATTACAAAAAAATTGTTTTGGAAAACAAAAGAAATTTCTGAAAGCTTAAAAAATCCCAAAAAATCCAAATAGATTTTGAATGAGAATATCTATGCACCTCTTATTCAAGTTACATCTTTTAGCTATTGAATAATGATACAACTGGATCCTACCATGCTTTGCTATAGGCCAGTTCACATAGCCAACTTAATCTAAATATGATTAAGTTTCTTTCAATCTATAAGTTTAACGGCTTTAAGTAAAATAAACAATGGATGGCAAAGGAATTTTGAAGCCACTATAACGAGAGGTCAACTTCCTTTGCAATTCAGTGGGTCTAGTTACCATATAAGCTGAACGTGTTAGAAGGATAGTAAAAAAACTATTAGCTAAAGTTAAATTTCTAATGTTAAGCATCAAGTGTAATTCGATACTTGTTGCTTTCAGCTTTTGAAAAGATGCAAATATCAAAATTCATCATCTAGAGTAATGGGATAGTAAAGATGACAAACCCAAAGACGCTGCAAGTTTGGACACTTGCATACAATCTGCTCCAACTCTCTGCTACCAATAACAGCATAGCTAAAATTCAGTTCAGTTAAGTTGTTGCAAACCGAATACATTGCTGGTAGATACTCCGGAACAACTTCGTGAAACCCTGACAGGCTTTGAAGTGACTTGCAATTGTGGAAGGCAACCTGAAGGACTGTTGCTTGTTCAGGTATGAAATCATAAGAGAAACAGCCTGTTCCTAAATGTGTTAACTGTGGAGCTCTTGAAATGAGTCGATACAACTGTACAATAGAAACAGATGCATTTAACTTTAGCTCTTTGAGAGAAGGGGATCGTGCAACTAATCTTTCAAGTGCATCAAAATTTATCGGGGCCACCAAACAATCAAAGCCAAGGCATACTAATGTGGTAGTTGTCTGTGGAAAACAACTCAACCAATCAACTCCGCTGTCAATGATATCATCTTCATTCAAATCAAATCGTTGTAATTGTCTGCAAGAAGAAGCTTTGTCAATTAGTAATCCTGTAATTGCAATGCTGCCAATCATATAGTATGTGAAACAAAGGTTACTTGACCAAAAAATTCAATCCAAAACGAAGATTTACTCAGTCTGTAGTGAGAAGGAAGCTGTCAAAATTGGTAGCAATACTTCTAATCTAGGTTACAGTCTTACAGATTAATGCATCACAATTTGAAACCAAATAGAATTCTATACTACATCCAAAGCTTATCAAAAGGAATCACAATCAGTACAAAACTGATAGTAACAAAAGTTTATCTCCGAACTGGATCTAGGCACCACAATATTTTACTTATTTGAAGATCAATTGAGCATAGAATTCATTTCAAAACAAGACTTCTTAAATACTCATATTCAATCTAATGTGAAAGATAAAAGGCATCCATGAAATTAGTTGTAATAATTCTATTATAGATTATAGATCGATACCTTACATTTTGATGACAAATAGAATTCTCTATCACATCCAAAACTTATCAAAAGGAATCATGGTTAGTAAAAAACTGATAATAACAGAAAATTTGCTACCCTGATTAAAAACAACCCAGATTAGTATTACAGAAATTTCTACTCAAGATCAGATCAAGTCTCCGAACAGAAAGGCAGCACCAAATAGGCAACAGTCAGTTGCCTCAAAAAGAGTTCTTCAAAGCCCTTTACTGACTTGGACTACCACAATATTTACTTGCTTTGAATATGTATTATAGTTACAGGAGTGCACACTCTTGGCCTCCAAATGGAAGCATTGGATATGTATCCATACAGGGTGCACACATGCACCTGCAGCCTACAATTTTATTTAAATTTTTATGATGCTTCTTTTAAGAGAAAATAATCATTAAACATTTCTTTAGTGATTGATTCACATTTCAAAACTAATTCTATGGTAAGATCGAAGAAAACGACTATCTTGACACGTTATCAAGCCAACAGGCAGGTAACCTCTCATATTCACTGAACAGAACATTATGATAGCCAGTGAAGATTAAATAGACCATAAAAATTGATATGCTCAATGTACAGGGTCCATTGACAAAGCAAATTGCAATACCAAGTTCACGGTATGGTCTCATTTTTTGTATTTACTATGTAATTGTGTCTGTAATACTCGTATTCTCAGCATGGTGTTATTATAATTTCGTTCATGTTTTGGTTCACTTGTTTGGCATAAATCTGCCAATAACTGTGCATTTACGGTATCAGTGAGCATGTTAGAAAATATTTATTTGAACTAGTCCACTCAGTTTGTAAGATATCTTGTACAGGCTACCTCTGTATGCCTGGATTTAGTGCTTCCCATTATTGATCAATATATAAATAAAATTACTTCACAAATGTGTGTGTGTGTTTATAACACACAAATTCTTTAACAAATAAAGTGACTATTACACAAGAAGATTGGAGAACATTTGAAGAATTTCAAGAAACCATAGACTGACCTGCAGTAGTCAAAATCAATCACATGAAAAGTGCATTGACAATTAGGTAAATTTGTCAGACCTTAACGGTCATAGTAAGGTATTGCAACTATACTTATGACAGATAGTAAAAGGTGAAGTGAACCTGATCATCAATGAAAAAATATAACACATGCAAAAGATCAATCAGAAAGGAATAGATTTTGAAAAATAGATTTCTAGGAGAATTTATAACACAACAATACACAAAAGACACACAAGACATGTAGTAGAATATGTGTTCAAAAGAACATAAGATGTGTGATATAACAAGTCTCAATTTGAGATTATATGAAAACAAACATCGCAACCATATTGAATATTGAATGAAGTGCATTAAAAAAACAAGTGCCCAAATATAGGAAGGCTATAATCACCACTAGAATGAAAAGCCCATGGGGTTGAGTGAATGCAAGAATTTAAGTGTAATACATGGCCTATATTCCCAATTAAAATGAAGCACCCACAGGGTTTAAAAGGGGAAGAATTTAACTGTGATTTACTAATTAGACAATTATTTGAAGCAGCAAAACATGCAAAAGAAAAGTATTTTTTTATAAATCAAACATAACCACCAAAAATACAAACCCAAATATTAAAGGACAATGGGCATGAACCGAAAAGTCAAAAGATCAAGGAAATTGGGGCAAAAAATTATACTGGCACGTTTTGTTATGAAACTACGGACCTTCAAAATATGGTAGATATGGCTTTCAAAATACAAGAAAAATCAGCAACAACTAATGTAGATATCAAAAGAGGGCAGAAGGAATTGGAAAATTAAAACAATCAAATGAAAATCCAAAGACATGAGAATTATTTCAAATGAAAGAACAAATGCAACAAAATGAAAAAAAAATCAAAAGTGATATACCACGTAATAGCAAAGAAAGATTTAAAAATAACAAGAATTGGGCAGCACAATCATTCTCTGTTGAAACAAGTCAAGTGTCTAAAGGAGGGAAAGAAAAAGTGTCAACATGAAGATTTGAGAAGTGCAAATAAAGAAGCCAAGCAGAAAGCTTTTAGAAGGTATAAACCAAGAAGATTGAAGAAGCACTAAATAAAGATGAATGGAAAGAAGGATAGAACAAAAATCTAATAAAGTAGAAACAGGGTTGCAAAGGAGATTGGAGTTGAAATCCCAAATTCAATAGAACGTATTTCCAAGTTGAGTTTGAAGAGCAAGAGAATTAAAATCCATTCTTTTGGACATTCATCAAAGCAAGCAATCATGTAAATTTACCAAACCAAAGGTCAGAAGCAAAAACGTTATTTAAGATCATTGATCTACAGGTTTCAAACTACATCAGCATCCTCATCATGAAAGCCTGCAAAATAAGACAAGCAGTCTATCAACATCTGCACAGCTATAAAAGTTGAGAAAACCACTTAATCATATAGCAAAGTATCATACATGCTCAAATTGGCAAAAGAAATATAGTTGGAATCAAGATAGAAGAAACTGTGTACAAACACCATCAAATTTCAATGAGTAAACTAATCCAGCTTATACCTGGATAGAACAGTGAAGAAGAAAGACCTGGGAGTTTAAATCAGCTAATATGATAAGTTAAGACATTATGAAACTAGACGTCAAATTATATTGATAATTCCAGTCAAAGATTTTCAAGATTAAAGGGCATAGTATCTACCTCATAGGAATTTGGCCAAATGAATAAGACATATAAATAGTAGTTAGAGATTTGTGCTTGTACCCTCCTTAGGTACTTACCAAAATAATCACTGCATCAATAATCTCGATTATATCTTAATGCAACTGGAATATTAAACCTTTTTAATGTAATCCACCTTAGTGAGTGGCCCTTGGCTGTGACTACCGTAAAACCTTTTTGAGATCAAAGCAAGGGAAAGCAGAGAGATCCAGAGCCTCTCCATAATAAAAAAAGGGCATTGACATTGAAAGAAAAGAAAAATAACCAGCTGGATCAAAGACAAACCACATTACCATACTAATAATCAATGAGGAAGAAATCACATTACATTTGCAATGATTCTGAATATAACATTCTAGAAAGGCCTTCCAGTATTAGACAAGTTAATATCCTGAAATCTTTCATGGTATCATACTAGAGGCGACATATCAAACATATATGTATTGAAGATCAAGTTTCCAATTCTTTCCTTCTATAGAATCCCATGTAAATATTTTATGCAATTTCAGCACATAACAGACAGAGGTCAGATTATACGTATATGTTTACTCATGCAGTCTCTAGAACTGAATTCCATATGCAACCTGCAGCACCTTCCATGCCATTTAGGCAAACTTGAATTTACGTAGATCAAGCATCTTTGTTTAAAAACTACTCTTTGACAAAAACATTTCAGATCTTAAGATAACTGGAGCCAGTTTAAGTCTTCCATCAAATTGAAAAATTGAAGATTTGTGGTTCACCAAGATAAAAAACGATGTCATTCTTATCTTTTTGTTCACATCAAATCCATACTAACGTACAGATCAAAAGCTTCCAAGTTAATCCATCTTTTGAAACCAGGAAAAATTGGTGAAGTACGAACGTGTTCTTTACAAACTAGTAAGTGCATGGTGCCCACAAGGCCAATGCTCCAGTTTAAATGGCTAGTTGAAAAAGGCCATGTAGAGATTATATACATTTGGAGGTCAATTATCTAGGTCCAAATTTGACACTTTCCTTGTAGCCTGATCCATGAGATGAGAGGATTATGGCCTCTTCTGAAACTAATGGGACTATTTCCAGATGAAACCCTAACACATTCAGACTAAGCTCTTCTAATTCAAGAGTCTTGTCAAGAATCAAAATCCACAGCTGGATGAAGACTCAAACTCTGCTCTCAGAGCCAGGCACATATTGACAAAGTACTAGCACATATTGACAAAGTACTAGCTCATGCTGTCCAGACTAAAGACTAAGTGGAAGGCAGCATATACTTGGCCAATCTTTGTCTAATGCAGATGGCCATCCATACATTTGGTTGGAAGGCCACTACCAGACCTATGGCATTGATATACAAGATTAATATGTATGGAAAAACATGGTAGATTTATGTTCACACCCTTCTCATGAAATCTTGGTATTTGGAGGCACATCCAATCCTGCAGCTGAGGCCAATCCTCCTGAGATGATGTGATTTCATGACATTGGACATCTCCATATGCCTGCTTCCCTCTTAATTTCATCCTGATTTCCAAAGTATCCAAGGGAAGAAATCTTTGAATTTGTCAAAAAAGCACGGGTTTCATTTGAAAATAAAATGGTCACGTAGGCACTCACAACTTCAACATTTTCCTATCTCTTACCAATCTAAGTTTTTCAATTGCAACCCAAATGCAAGTATTGGTCTTAACTTGCTCACCTGTCAGTAAGACACTTCAAGCTTTTGCACAGGCCAGTTCACACTATATTCGCATCAGGCTTAGAGTAAAACAGAGAAATACATTAGCATTATTAGAGTATTTACAAGGAAGAATTGCCTAGGGTAGAACAGAAGACAATTTCAACTTTGTGTAGCCATCTAATGTGAGATCAAGTTAGACTCTAAATTGCCACTCAATTCGATCATTTCACAAATAAATATGATCGGCAGTAAACAACTTCAAAGTAAGATTCTTCCCCGTACATGTAAGATATAGTGATGTTCAACAAAGATCAAGAACCTCCCTTGGATTTGTGTGTTTCTTTTGGTCAACTATAGTACGCTAAACAACTTTCTGTGACCATCAAACACTACTGACTAAATGGCCGTGCCTTGCTTCATGATCTTTCTGAGTGTCCATCTTAAACTTGCCTATTCACCATAGGAGATATTTATTGAGCATGCATCTGCCCTGAGTGTTCCAACAAGTCCACAATATTCAATCTTTTTCAAGCCATCAAAGATTTAAGTGCTCGAGATCATGAAAACCTCAAAGGGGATATGTTATATTCATAGCAAGCACAAAGACACTTGAGAGGGCATCACAAGTATATAAATAGCATCTGATGTCATACAACCTACCTCACCTTATTAATAAAATCTGGCTTGTAGCACTTTCAACATTCCTAGTATACATTATATATCATGCCCTTTGCACATTTACATTTGCCATATTCAATATGGGCCCTCATTATCATCTTCTAGCTTCTATAATTGCAAGTCAGAGGCACCAAACATGTGCATAAAACATTCAGGTTCTAGTGTAAAACTTTTTCTATGATTCAACATGGAGATGCTGTAAACAGAAGTCACTTTTCTGGCTTACGAAATTTTGTTGGACCTCTTAACTTCCTTCTCGTCATCACCAGACATGAATATGCCTTGATATTATAGGTAATATCCAAAAGTGAAAAGAACTGAAAAAGAGATTCAACTTTTCAAGTCACAGAATAAGTTATAGATGACCATTCTGAAAACACAGTTATGCAGACAAGTGTACATATTTCCATTTACAGTGCAGAGTTCTTAGCACTTGAATTCTGCTTATAGACCAGTAGACTCCTTCCTATCTATAGATTGTGAAGCCTTCTGATGGGTTAGACTGAAAACTAAACTATTCTGGGAAAATGCATCTCACACAGAAACATGATTAGAACCACTGAAAGTGCATCATGATCTGCAAATACAGTTGTTTCTGTAAAATAATCTATGCGTCAAAAGTTAAAACACCACAAGATCAAGTGGGCTCAATCAAGAAACCAGCAATGTAACAACTTTTTTCTATAATCAAGGTTTAATGCAGAAGCCCTGAGCTTTGGAAACCCAGCCAAAGCAAGAAACTAGGCATGCTCTTGGAATCCATGTTCCCTGAGAACTGAAAAAACAGTAACGCTACAAAAACTCAAAAAACTGTTCAGGAACTATCGCAGAAGACATCACAAGTTAAAACTAAATGCATCAAATAATACATTTGATATAAATGCCTTCGCAAGGACAAATCCAACCGAACCTTACTAGTAAAGAAGGAAAACCTTTAGATTAGGTGCAGAGTATCTGGGAACCAAGACTGAAAGCAAAGAGAAGTATATGCAGCAGTAATTAGAATGATGCATTATAATTTTTCTACTGGGCTTTAGAGGTCATTATGCATGCCAATCATTAAATAAATCAAAGTAATCATATCATTGTACAACTGTCATAAAATTTTGGAACATAGAATATAGTACCTGCACTTGCTTGCAATAGTGGCAAGGCCTGAGGTGCTGAATCCATCACAGTAAAACAGTATTAACTCCTTGAAGTTAGGGAATGAGTTTGCAAGAATCGTCAGATCTTCATCTGTGACAGTCATCCTTTTAAGTGACAAGGTCTCCAGCCATGGATAGGCAGGAGCCATGGCCGACACCCATGAATATAGATAGGCTCCCCAGTTCTTAGGCACCAGATTGAAATCTGCAAATCTGGGTTTGCCCTTCAAGGTTAGAGATTTTACCTTGGGGAACCTGTTTATCATTGTGCTGGGAGAAGCTGAATAACAGTTCCCTATGAAGACATGGTAGCGAGTCCAAGCTTCAACCTTGTACCATGACTTGCAGACAAGAGAAACTGAGTTTCTATCTTTGTGGGCTGTTACAAATTCAAGCACATGTTCTAGTACTTCATGAGGAAAGGAAGTTTCAGCCTCCTTCTCCTCCTCCTCCTCCGTGGCTTTGTGGGCTGATGATGATGATGATGATGATGATGCAAGTGTGCACATGACTTCTAGATCAAAGCCCAGCTTCCCTTCCTCGACCTCCATAATCCTTGAGTGGTTTTCTGTCACTTGAGCCATCTTGGTACTCTTCTCATCGCCATCCGTATTACCCATTGAATAACTTAACAACACTTAAAGCACAGCACAGCCGAGCACATTATCTTGTAAGAGAAGCCCAGTATTGTTTTCACCTGTATGTCTTCTTAGTATTGGCTTTTAGCACCATGGGGTAGATTCTTTTACCAACGCTCGAGCTTTATCACAGCTTGGGGATAGGATTTGGTTGGATTTTACGACGCCCACAACAATTTTAAGCTTTACCAGCTCTTGGAATGGCGTTTCACCACACCCTAGAAAGCATGGAGGTGAGACTTCCCCCACATCTACATCAGGTCTGAGCTGTTGAGGCTGGAAAAGCCAAGGAAACGAGAGATTCTGGGGCCAAAATCTGGTAGCCCACTTGATAAAAACGGGCCTAATCTACGAGGTGGGACAAAACAGGGTGAGGTGGATTCTACTTTCAACTTCTCAAGTACATTTCAGCAAATCCAAGAGATAAATTCGAGCCGAGAAGAGGACCTATATTGTATAGAGTATTAAATCCTTTTAAGCGACACAGAGAAAAACCCACAAACCAGTCAACTAGCATACCTAACTAATCAAACATCAAGAAGCTTCTGGGAAATGGAAGGAAGAGTAATGGAGGGTATTGCATGGTCATTGGGAAGGGGAAAACTCAAGAGAGAAGAACGGGGAGAGCTGGATACTCTAAAGATTGAGATGGTGATGTGGGGGAAGAGACAAAAATATGCGCAGTACTTGGAAGGGGACAGGCAGCTGTGACGGGCAAGCGAGCAGACAAGAAAACAATAAAGAACAATATGGTCTGCGGCATATTTGGTTTTACAGATGGTTTGGTAGGATAAGATAAAGGAAAAGGCTGCAAGGTGGATCAACGCTCTCCACGTATGGTGAGGAATAAGGGGGACGATTAGCAGTCGATTTGAGGAGCATCTAAGCGGACATCCAGGGTACCCATAAACGTGTAAATTGTAGCATTCCAAGCATATCGGAGTCAAATGGGTGTGCTCTAAAACCATTTTCTTTCAATAGAAAATACATTTGGGATGGTTCTCCAAGAAAAAGCAGCTAGCCCCAAAAAGTAGAAAAATCCACCAAACAAAAGCCTAAAAGTACAAAAGGCCAAATGATGAAAAAACCCAGGGTGAAACCTTGAAGGTGTACCTAAACACATATGAGCATTATAAATAGGGTAGGCCTCCAATTTAGCCTGGCCAATGGAAAATTGATTACTACATTTGTTTAAGTGCCATTTACTTTTCAATGTATTATGCGATCAGGTCATGACAACTACTGGACTGATATCATCCGAAATGATGATAAATTATTAGATATTATTATGCAATGACATTTGCAATCAATTCCATTTATCTAACTCAAGCAAATAACAATTTTAGCAATTTTCTTGTTGATTGCAAATCACAAACGAAAGAAGTTTGGGAAAACATTAGCGTATCAGAACTCCTAAATGTCTTATGCTATTAAGTTCCAACAACTAAATTGTATAGTTATTTTGTGTAGAAAATTTTCAAATTTATTAAGTTTTATATATAAATAATATTATAGTATTTTTAATTGTAATTTATTTATAATAATATAATGGTGAAATTTGCATATCCATGTAGTTTCTCATTTATTTTGTATTTATTTTAAAGAGAATGTTTGATACATAGACATATAGATAAATGATGTAATTTTGTATAAAGTTTGGTTCCTTACTCTATGTTGACTATCTACTGAGGCTGCACACATTTATATATGTTACCCCACTTACATTCATCCATATGATTATACATTCACATACATTTGTTCTATGCACTTATCAATCACACCCATCTTGACACTCATTTTCATGCACACATTATTCACAGTGATCTAGCCCCTTTCATGTTTTAGGACTAGTTTAGAATCATGAGGTCATATTTACCATTGTGAACTCATTTCACTCTAGTTTTAAATTTTATATTCAAAATTACCGGCATCCAGCCTTTACCCCTCCAACCTAAGGCTAACTAAACACAAGTTTGTGCAATGTGTTGATAGGTCCTCGTGTTTAAAGGAATTCAATACATTCATTATAATCATCTCCTAATCACCAAAAAGTATTAACATATTATTTGCATTACACACTTCAATTGGTGCACTAAAAAGAATATTGTTGAACACCCAGAATACTAAGAGGGGAGGTGAATTAGTATTCTCTCAAACCACTTAAACATTTAAAAATCATTCCGCGTAGCATATTTAATTTGCAGTAAGAAAGGGAAGCATGAAATCAATCATCAATCACCAAATAACACATGAACACCAAATTTTTACATGGAAAACCCAAAAAAAGAAAAGCCATGATGAGGATTAGCTCACAATATATTATAACTGGTTATAAGATATTACAGAAGTGCTCACTGCAAGTGGACTCACTGCCCATAGAAAGAAAAGATAGAAGAAAGGGGTGGCTCACTACCAAAATGAACTGTTACAAATGCATCTTCAACATGTTGGAATACAGTTCCACTGAAGTTCAATATACAGAGTCAACACATTTCATACCGCTCTACTCTAAAACTCTGCTTCACTCTGCATTCACATCCCCTTCGCACAATTCATATTGAAACAACACTTATCAAAACACACCTATATCTAAAACACCAAAAAAGTACTCACATATATATCCATCTCAACCTCAAATATTAATTAGGTTGGCCTAATTAGATGTATCATACAAAATATAACTTGTAGACTCAACCCACACACCACGTGCCTTAATTCAAACTTGTAACGCATAAGATAGGTTGGGGTGGACCTAAAATAACATCCTTATAACGGACCAATACTTACTCAAACTCCATAATACACAAAAATTATTAGGTTGGCATTGGTAAAGACCTAATATCAAAATTCACCAATTGTTCAACCACAAATGGACACGCGGACCTCAAAACTTCATGCCACTAGATCGTAGACTCTACTAACACCTGTCAATACTCCCATAAATTTGCAAGATATTATTCCAATCCATAACGAAGTGTGGATTCACCAAAACATATACACTGTACAAGAAACACTATCACTGGTAGACCAAAACTTTTGTCATCCATAACTTCTACTCCAGAAACCAAAACAATGTGAAACTTTGGATTTTTACGCTTCTATCATCCAACAAAATTACATTAAAACCGTAGAGCAAGATTCTTCACAGGGGACCAATGCAGACTAAATTATCGGATGTCTTGTACATAGAAATACATGTTTTAATACTTAGTCAAGTTCCACTCCAACTGTCTATATTGGTGTATAAGAGTGAATTTGCACCCCTTATACAAATTCCCCTTTTTCCCTTCTCCACTTTAGAAAACCAAGTTCGAAGGCTTAATTACACCTAAGCATGTTGTTTTCATTCCACTTGGCGCCTATTTTGAGCATTGATGGGGGAATTTTTGTCGGAGATGCCCGCACGGCACGCTTACGTCCCTGGCAGATTCCTACGGTTGAACCTGCAAAGGCATTACACTTCTCATTGGTAGTTGACTTGTAATGCCCTCTTCGGTTGACCAACCCGAATATGACCATTTTCTTCACCTCTCCTTCAAATTCCCTCCTACATGCATTTCAAATCCTCCAAGCACTCAATCTACCTCTTCAAGCAATCTTTCTCAAGTTCAAGCATTCTAGCAACACTTTTGCACTCCAAGCAACAACAACTTCACTCCATCACTTCAATAGAGCAAGTTTGGGATAGCACCATTGCAGCAAAGGCTCGAGTACTCTCATTCTCTCCTCCATTAGCCTTGAGTGATTTTGGTGGAGGTGGTAAGCTTCCCATTCCTCTCCTCTATTACTTGGTTGAGTAAGCACATTTATTGTTTTGTAATGTTTTAGTGTTCTTCGTTACATTACTTTCTTTATCATACTCGCTTCCTTGGTTGTCCGTGGAGGTGGAAACACCTAAACGGGGGTCTGGCTGAGGTAGGCCCCTATACAGCCACCCAACATTTTTCTCCTCTTTGTGTGTAGGTGGACATGCTTTTGGGGAGCTAGCTTGTGAACAAATTTCTTTATGAGATCATTTTTGCCACCCTAACTCTTGCATTTTTACTTTATCACATTAGAGCATATTTTATTTATTAAATAGAGTTATTTTGGCCCTTTAGTGGTAGTTAGTTGGGCCATTAGCTTGTTTTCCTAAGTTTGACCTTGTCTTTTTAGTTGTATGGTCATATGGACGTCAGTGCACTTGAGAGACGACAATGCAAGCCAGTGCGTTGCGCTGTCGTCCTAGGACCTCGCTTTCATCCTCAAGCAGAGAGCTTCTTGAGGCATAGTGTTGAACCCAAAAACTAGCTCGTCTAGCCCCATCCTATATTCTGAGTCTATAGGATGATTGTAAGACTTTATAATCTTCATCATTCTTGTCCCGCAATTCCCAACACCCCATTGAGCTGAGGTAAGTTAAGGCAACCTTCCGCTCTTAGCCCTCCGTGACCTGGGGCCTTGAATGTGGTTGGTCCCGCTCTCTTACATTTTTGGTGAACCTGACGTGAACTAATGTCTATTCATCCATTGGAGTTGAGACCTCTCCCATGTACTCCATGACCATTGTATACCTAAACATTGTGAAGGTTTATGAGCATCACAACCCAGTCCACAACTTCCGGGTATATCGTTAGGAGAAGTGTATGACACCTCCCGATGGAAAGGATGAAGGTCACTACTGGTTTCTCTACAAGTCTTTTCTCTGGTCCCACCATTAGTGTGGCCACGCAAGAGCAGTTGTCAAGGGGTGAGGTAGGATTCTCTGATGAGACTGATCACATCCCCACTCCTCTTGCATCCCCTACACCATCTTTGGTGGACGAGTATGAGGTTGTTCAAATCCCTTCAAAACATGTCTCCTCCCTTAGCAAAGGGTTGGGTGCTTTAGAAAATCATTTGGAAAGGAACTTGAAGATGGCTAGGGCCACTCAGGTCATCAGTGAACTAAAGGACATGATTGGAAAAGATTGAACAGGCTTAGAGCTCTTGGCTAGTCTTATTAGTCTAACAGAAGTGTGTGCTCCTTTGAACACTCCTAGTGTTATGCAAGGAGCCACTTTTGAAGATCATGAGGGACAGTTAGGAGTATCGATGCCTCCTATGTCTGTCTACATGGCTGATGCAGTCCCTTCTATTAGCATCCCTTTTGTCTCCAAAAAACCCAAAACTATCAAAGTAAACAAGGTCCCCTTGAGCTTTAGCTTTACCCCTCCTGTCACCTCTAGTGGTGGAGGTTTTGGCGAGATGAGTGGTGGTAGATTTGGCAGTGGAGATAGTGCTAGTGGGAGTGGTCCTGGCGGAAGTCATGGTGGCAGCTTCAAAAGTGGAGGTGGCTCTACGGAGGCTCTACTGGTGGCAGTGGCTCTAGTGATGGTTCTGGCGGTGGTCACACTGGTAGTTCTAGAGGTGGCCTTAGCGGTGGCTCTAGAGGAGGTTCCTCTAGCCCTCTATCTTCTAATGACCCTATTTTGAATACTCTTCTTTAGAATATGGGTAAGATGCAAAGCCAGTTAGCGAGTCTCTCTCAGGCCTCTGCCCAACCTATCTTTTAGCCCTTCTTCCAACACATCCTGTTGTCGATTGTAATTTTGAACACTCCCTTCCCGCAAGGAATGGAGATCCCTAAATTTTTAAAATATGGTGGTAAATGGGATCCACAGGAACATGTGTCTACCTTTAACGCCTTGTGCATTGATTTCTTCCATCATGATGCATTAATGGCGAAATTGTTTCCCCGATCACTCAAGGATACAACACTGGAATGGTATTGTTCCTTGCCTGAAAATTCTATTTTCTCATTTGACCAACTTGTAAATCAATTCCTTAGATAGTTTCAAGCTAATATCAGGCCGAATATGACCTTTTAGGATCTTGTCCGATGTAAACAAGGAGATAACGAGAAAATCACTGATTTCATAGCGCACTATCAGGTGCTCCTTTCACAAATCTTGTACCAACTACCCGATTTTGACATACATAAGGTATTCATAGGGAACTTACAAAGGCCTTGGCAAGAGAAGTTCGCCCTTATGAAGTATCCTTCTTTCGTGCATTTGTGTGCAACCCTACGAGAGTACCAATAGATGGTTGTTCAGTTCGAGGGATCCTCCTCGCACTCCCGTTATGAGGGAAAGTCCATCGTATCAATCTCCAGGAAGGGTAAATTCGTTACAAATGTAGTAGCTATTGCTGATGACAATGGCCTTAGACATAACTGAAAGTTCACAAAGTTATTGAAATCTTATTCTTTTATCTTACAAAATTTGTTGAAGGACAAGATTGTAACCTTGCCAAGTCCTAAGCCTCTTAAGGAGCCTTACCCTAATTGGTATGATGGGAGCACTTATTGTTAGTACCATCGAGTTAATGGACATGATACCGAAGACTGTATGTAGCTATGTCATGAGATACAGGACCGCATCAAGGACAGTACCATTCATCTCAATGGGAGTAAACAAAATGCTAACAAATTAGTGGCAAAAGCTAATAGTGAATTATAGATATACATGGACCCGTTTCCGTCACATTCTACTAACATGATTACCGATCCCACTGATTTTGTTACTTAACTCAAGGCCTATGTTAACATGGTCATGGTGACATCTACTGCTCTACCTACACCCAATTTGTCGGACATAACATTCACATCACAAGATTTTCCCTTAAACAACAAGCCCTCTCCTCTCTACATTCTCGCTCGCCTCAATGGTAACATTGTGACAGGGGTCTTGGTGGACCCCACAAGCCATGTGAATGTCATCACAGAAGAAACATTAGTATTAAATTCATCATAGAGGGAAGAGTATGAAGAAACGAAATCTACCATTCGTACGCACTATGGTATGTGCCTAAAACCGTATGGCTCGATAACTTTGTCTATCCTAGTTGGACCTAGGGCTATTGACACGGTTTTTGATATTATTCCAGAGTCAGGTTTATTTAGGCTGAAGGTAGGCATACCCTGGATAGCTTCCATGAATGGAATCACCTCTATTGTTCACAAATGTTTAAAATTTTCCCATGAAGGTGTCGTGCATGACACTGGATACCGGCCCTTGGTGTCCTATGGTGGATATCTATTGGATCACTTTTGGCCCACCCCAGTCGATTTGCTTCCTCCAAGAATGGACCTACTTTACAAGAATTATGTAAAGTATAAGACTGTGGGCAAGGGACAGTCGAAACTAACCCTTCCTATGATACAACAGTCAGTCGCCTCCTCTTCCCGGGAGGAGAAAGAGAAGTTTGCACTGACTGCTCCCCCTTCCCAGAAGAGAGGAGAAGTCCACGTTGGCTCCCTCTCCTTCCCATAAGGGAAAAGAGAAGGTTGTCTTTCCCTGGACTGCCTCATCCTCTCCCCTTTCTTGGGAGGAGTACTGGATGAGTCGGCCTAGCGGCTATCTGCTAAGTCCAATGATACCTCCTTGGCGCAGGCTCAAGCTTAGGATCTTAGATCTCCCTAATGAATACCCCAAACTGTGGTATTACTTATACGACAAAAAGAAATGTTTCCGAAGGGAATTTCATCCGCGACCTCATACCACTCCTGCTCCCAAAGCAGTGAATGGGAAGTGGCCCGCTATCGAGGCTCTTAAGCTGACCCCCTGCTGCTCCTCAATTTTCTCCTCCTACTCTCGTTCAGGAATCCATTCCTCTACTAGAGACAGTGGTAGTGGACATTCCCATGGTTGAGCAGGAGCTTTCCATTCCTTCGCAACCCCCAGCCTCCAACTTAAAGAGTCGTAGAAACCGCCTTGCGCGCAAGTGCAAGTGTCGGCGAAAGGCTCTCCTGGCTGAGCAGGTCGCCTCACAAAGGAAGGAAGAAGAGATGATGGCCCCTACTTCAGGGCCTCCTACAATGTCTTCCTCTCTCCTTCCTTTTACTTCTCTTCAGTCTAGTTTTGCATTGCTTCCAACTTCTACTGTGAGTACGAATGTGCCTAACCCCAAGGGGGTACAGGTGTTCATCGCTCCTTTGGTGGAGCCACCTTTTTTGATGTTCGTTCCAGATATCCAGCCTTTCTTGAAGCTTTTGGATATGACTAATACCTTAGTTGTATCCACTGTAGTTCTTTCCTCCTCTTCCTCCGCACCTCTAGCCTCATTTGTGGGGAGTTTGTCTCCTCTGACGAAGCAAAAGGTGGAGTGTGGTCCTTCTAGCAACGAAGGACGTCAAAGGATCCCACCTTCTTCACAAGGTGGTCCCACGCTAACTTGTTATGTCCTAGTGACGAAACCAGTCTCGGCTTCCCCTGAGTTCGTCACCGCTCCCGAGTCATTCGACGAGCCTAGCAGTGAATCTCGAGTGCAGCCTGCCCTATCCACTGAAGTTAAACATGATGCTCTTGTAGGGTGCATGTTTAACTCTATGGATGAAGTTTCGGCCTTGTCAACGATCTTTGCGAAATCACTGACCCTAGCTCCACAAGAGCTTGGTGAAGAAGACCTTACTTGGCCTTCTTCCTTAGCCCTTGTTGTGGGAGGGCTAGATGCTCCTCCTCTTAAAATCCCATCACTATAGGCTTGTCCACCTTCCCCCTATGATGACCTAGAGTGGGAAGCGGACAACCTCTTGGTCAATCAGTGTTAGGAGGAGGCCTCTTCTCGATCTTGTGTGTGTGTGTTTTGTGATGTGTTCCTCCATGATTGTGTTATGTGTGTTTGGATGACCCTCGTCACCCTTGTTGGTGCTTGGATATAGACGTGGTTTTTTTTTCGTAAACCTTCCTCTATTTGTGTCATCATTCTTCCATGTCTATGCTTGATTTTCGATAAATTGGGGATGATGCAAAGCGTTGGGGGCATTTAGGATTCCCTTCCATGTTGACCCAATTTTTTATTTTTACTTTGTCTTCTCGTGTATTCTTCACATGATCTGATATAGTAGGGGGTTGATGACAGTTCATTTATATACTATTATTATACATATATATATATATATATGAGCAATTTTGACCCCAAAATATCAAGCTACCCCTGTGCCCTTTGTTTGTGTTTTTCTCTTTTGCTTTCTCTTTATCTTTCTCTCTTCTTTGCTTGAGTTGTCCCTTTCATGTGTGAAAACACCTTTCTATAACATTCTGATTTTCAAAAAATGCATTTGTTGCCAACGAATCTTTTCTTAAATTTTTTTGTAGATCTTTCTTCAGAATCGCATTCTCAACTTGGAACCCTAACAAGGCATGTTTCTTTCATCATGGGTTCATAAAGAAAGAACTTGAAAACCTTCCTCTAAAGTAGGAACAACTTTGACCTTCCCCTCATGTGGGGGCATATTCTTCCTTTTGAATTCCTTGATGAAGTGAAAATCTTTCAAAAGGATCCCTCGATGATGGATCGATTCGAGAAAGAAAACATCTACTTTTGAACTGTGCATCCCTTGAGTGGACCCCTCCTTCATGATGGGTTCCTGAGGGACCCCTTTGAAAGTCTTCCAAATTGTCGACGGTCTGCACGACTGTCCGCTTGCTTGCCTACGCGGCCGCTTCCTGACTCTGCGAAGTCTACTTTCCTAGGTTTCCTCCATGTGAGAGATCTGGGGGGATACCTCCCTACAAGTTTGAGAGCTTGTAGGGCACTTCCTTTGAGCTTCCTCCATGCGAGAGATATTGGGGGTGGATCCCCTACAGGTCTGCGAGCCTGGAGGGCACTTTCTTGGGTTCCTCCATGCAAGAGATCCTGGGGGTTGCCTTCCCTACAGGTCTGTAGGTCTGTAGGGTGCTTCCTTGGGTATTCTTCATGCGATAGATCTTGGAGAATACCTTTCTTATAGGTCTGTAGGTCTGTAAGGCACTTTCCTAGCTTCCTCCATGTGAGAGATCTTGGAGGACACTTCCTGGGTATCCTCCATGTGAGAGTTCTTAGGGGACACCTTCCTTGCAAGTTTGTGGGCCTGTAAGGCACTTACTTCACAGGGCTTCCTTCATGTGAGAGATCTTGGAGGTTGCCTCCTTGCAAGTTTGCGGGCCTGTAAGATGCTTTCTTTCTTCAACTTCATAGTTTTGAGAAGCTATGAAGTCCTTTGCTTGTCCTGCACCTTCAAGTTCATCGGATTGTGGTTTGCTTCCTCGACCGTTCAGGTATACATTTCTAACCTTACTCTTCTTTGATCTACTTTACCAAAGCACTCATCAATACTCGTGCTCGCTAAAGTGGGGGAAAAATGTATAAGAGTGAATTTGCACTCCTTATGCAAATTCCCCTCTTTCCCTTCTCCATTTAAAAAAACCAAGTTCAGAGGCTTAATTACACCTAAGCCCATTGCTTTCATTCCACTTGGTGCTTGTTTTGAGTATCAGTGGGGGAATTTATGTCAGAGACGCCTGCGTGGCACGTAAACATTCACGCGGTGAACTTATGTCCCTGGAAAATTCCTACAGCTGAACCTGTAGAGGCGTTACACTTCTCATTGGCAGTTGACATGTAACACCCTCTTCGGCCAACCAACCTAAAAATGGTTGTTTTCTTCACCTCTCCTTCAAATTCCCTCCTTCTACATGCATTTCAAATCCTCTAAGCATTTAATCTACCTCTTCAAGCAATCTTTCTCAAGTTCAAGCATTCTAGCAACACTTTTGCACTCTAAGCAACAACAAATTCACTCCATCACTTCAGTAGAGAAAGTTTGGGACAACACCATTGCAGCAGAGGCTCGAGTACTCTCATTCTCTCCTCCATTAGCCCTGATCAATTTTGGTGGAGGTGGTAAGCTTCCCATTCCTTTCCTCTATTACTTGGTTGAGTAAGCACATTTACTATTTTGTAGTGTTTTAGTGTTCTTCATTACATTACTTTCTTTATCATACTCACTTTCTTGGTTTTCTGTGGAGGTGGAAACACCTAAATGGGGGTCTAACTGAGGCAATCCCTTATATAGCCACCCAACATTTTTCTCCTCTTTGTGTGTAGGTGGACATGCTTTTGGGGAGCTAGCTAGCGAACAAATTTCTTTGTGAGATCATTCTTGCTACTCTAACTCTTGCATTTTTATTTTATCACATTAGAGCATATTTTGTTTATTTAATAGCGTTATTTTGGCCCTTTAGTGGTAGTTAGCTGGGCCATTAGCTTGTTTTCTTAGGTTTGACCTTGTCTCTTTAGTTGTCTGATCATACAGACACCAACGCACTTGAGAGATGCTAACGCATCGCGCTGTCATCCCAAGACCGTGCTTCCATCCTTGGGTAGAGAGCTTCCTGAGGCGTAGTGTTGAACCCAAAAACTGGGTCGCCTAGCCTTGTCCTAATTCTAGGTCTGTAGGGTGATTGCAGGCCTTTATAATCCTCATCATTCTCATCTTGCAATTCCCAACACCCCGTTAAGTTGAGGTAAGTTAGGGTAGCCTTCCGCTCTTGGCCCTCCATGACCTAGGGCCTTGAACATGGTTGGTCCCCCTCTTTTACAACTGGATCAAACCTTCTTGTAACTAAGCACTAAACTACTATCTTTATGCATGCTCAAGCTATGCAAAATGGTCTACATAATGATTTTCATACTCTATCACAATGTTGACATCAATGACAACAATATACTGCATAGTGTACAACTTGTATTCATACCTCATGCTCATGTTGTTGGTAAGTATATCAATGATAAACTTCTTATTCTTCCAACAAATATAGTTTTACACAAGCATTCATAGGATTGTTAATTGACTAAATATTGTTGTCTTTTATTATTCATACACATTTATAAGGGTTAACCTAGGAGAACATGTCCCCTTGTGGCATACTAGAAGCACTACAAAGGTATTTATAAATACCATCAATCCATTAGATATCAAATGTGAAGAAGCAATCAAGGTTGATTAGGTAAAGAGAAGAACAAATGTAACATGCCCATTGTTCTACATAGTAATTTTACTAAGTTTTTCCCACAAGTAAATTGTTTATGCATCTAACATAATGATCAATAAAAAAAATCTTTTTTATTCAATAATAAATGCACCTTTTGAAACATAACCTTTCCAAACATTTCCATTGCATAATCAAAGAATCATTTCAATAATATAAGTATGATTTCACTCTACATAAATATATTCAAGATAACATTTCACATTTACAATTTTCATATATATGGCCACATGATTACATACCTAGCTTCAACAAGCTTATATGAACTAGAAATACAAATGGTCAAGAATGTCCTTCTCCCAAATCTTGGCCACCAATTGCATGAGGAGAAGCATCACTCAAGTGCTTTTCCATCAGCCATGGACTTACTGCGGTCCCCCGCACATCTACCAAACTTGGTAAGATGGCCCTCCCTTCAACAAAGAGATTGATTTGGTAACCTCATCTTTCAAATAGCATTTTTTGAGCATTGTGATGTGTCCTACATATCTAGAGCTACCATAACATCTACTTCCTCATGTATGATTACCTCATCCTAGAATGTAAATTGGATCACACGGTGAACTGACAGTGTAGACAGTGGCTACCTACACTACTTTGGCCAAAGATTCATCACCTAGTAACTTTGAGTGAAGTCATCTATTCACCACATTTAATTGCTCGAGTTGAATTGACCATTAGTATTCTATTCTAAGGTTATCCCCTTTCCCATGGATTATCCTAACCCCAGGAACAACCTTCCCATTAACTCATATCTAAATGAAATTGCTACAAGAATCTCAAAACAATTTTATCTTATGCTACACACCTAGAGTGTTGTCATACTACGTATAGTACTAACATTCTACACAAAGTATAAATAGTATACAATCGTATAAAACTTGTTATAGTGTAAATATCTATATACGTATAAACCCAAAAGAAAGGTTTCCAAATACAAGAAAACAATCAAGGAACATTCAAAAGACATGCAAGCATCATAACACACATAAAAGACATTTTTTCCAAACATGGCAACATAATAAACAATCTTTCCAACATAATAACAAAGGAGTAGAAATTGACATGCCTATTTAAAGCTCCAACAGATTATTCTTCCCTCCTATCTTAATGGCTCAAGCTTACTTGCAAATTCCTCAAAGAACAACCTAAAATTCCTCTACTAGCATCTCACTAAATCTCTCAACAATACTAATGTAAAACAACAAAACAACTCTCTAACTCACAAACTCTCAACTCACTTTGCATAGAAATTGCAACAAAATAACACAAGGTAATCAGATTGATAAGTGTAGCAATTGGTAGAATGAGCACCTCTATTTATACTAAACTGTGAGCAACCAAAGGCTACAAACAAGTTAATATTTATGCCACCTTTCTATCCTCATGCAACGACTCACTAAGCTAACTTACAAGTTTGCAACACATAACAGTCCTCACCATTAAAATGGTTGAGTTGACTTATTATAAGGGACATCAAGACTCTTTTACCGAGTCAAATGAACAACAAGCTCATTATCAAGTTTCCTAAATTGAATTCCTTCACATATTACTGCCAACTTTACTATTGTCTGAGTCTCAAGGCTAAGATATTGCATTATCAAACTTATTCATAGTTTACAAACTTTTTTTGCATTACATCCACTTCTATATTGCTGCCACATTTCATAAGTTGACGCCCCATGATAATAGTGTGGGTAGATTGTTTCCTTATTGTTTTAAACTACATTTACCTCGCATTGCAATGTATACACAATAGTAATAATCCCATAGGTGTCTCTTAAACTTTGTTGACTTGGTCTATTGTTGCTTTATGTGTTGGTTTACTATACACACTTACTAAGGTTGTGCCATGTATAAACATATGTGCCTTTATTCATTTAAGTGCTTCACTATTATTAATAATAATAACACTATATATATTGCACTTTGTGAATATCTCAAATGAAATTCACTTATATTATATATATAATATACATATGTATATATATATATATTTATATATCCTTCATGATATATATGTATACATATATATATATATATACTTATTTCACAAGGTTTAACACATACATTAATTATCAATTATCAACCATATATAAATATATATAGAATAACATTACGTATATATATACAATTATATATTAATATATATGTAGTTGTATTACATTATACATATATATACTATATATACATATACATAATACTATTTTAATATCTTTTTATAAAAAAACACTCATACTCATAACCATTGATCAACATATATACACGTAGTGTATACACACACACACACACACACATATATATATATATGTCACCTTAGTCCAATTGATATTCCCACGCATATGGGTAATCTGTCCATGGGCATGTGTAGATATGTCTACCTACATATACTCACGTATGTATTAACTCACATGTATGAGTTTACCATAGACACATACATATATACATATATATACATTTTATGCATATATCTCATTGATATAACAATAAACACACAAGGTAGGACTTCCACTCAACATCAAGACTTCATCACATTCCTCATTCTAAACATTCATAAAATAAGATCACAAACCAATATAAACATTCACAATCAAAACTGAAGGTCACTTACCTATTACCCAAACTGACTTGACTTAACTACGACCAACTAGGGCATGAGTGTGTGAATGCTCAGTAAGGTCAAATTAAAGGTTACTAGACCAAGTTATTCTCCTGAGTGATACTTCCCCTATCTTCTAGAGGTTTGAACATGTTCCTACATTCAACTTAGTTCATCATAACAGTAGTTAGCTAAATCAATACATTCATATGCATCACATATATTTCATATAAAAAATCATTATAAAACATTAAATTGAATCAAACATTCATTCATCATATTTCCATGAGAATTCATAAAAATACATTCACATATATTAAAGCAATTTACCAAACAAGGTAACAATAAATAGGTAATAACACATGGGGTGTAACATATTCCCCCCTTGTGAATCATCGGCCTCGATGATTCACAAGTATCAAATATGATTATAACATAAAGTACAACATCACAAAACACCATTTTTTTCAAGAGTTTTTAAAATCTAGCAAGACTTGTGGAAACTTTTGCTTCATTTTCGTATAGTTTTCCCATGTAGCAGAATCTTCTGCATACTAATCCCATTAGACCTTGCATTGCAGAACCTCTTTGTTATGCAAGTGGAGCTTACGTGTTCCGAGCACCTTGAGAGGCTCGATCATTACCACCCTTGGGTCCTACACCTGTAAAGCATTCCACTCAATAACATGGTTATTTTTTGGTATATACTTCTTAAGATATGAGACATGAAAGACGTTATGCATCCTGGCAAGAGCTGGTGGCAAGGCAATTTTATATGTGACAGGGTTGATTTCCTCAAGAACCTCAAAAGGACCAACATAGCTTGGAGATAGTTTGGATGACTTTCCAAACTTGATAGAACTCTTGTGAGATTTAACTTGCAACAAAACCCTATCACCTACTGTGAAATTCTTGGGTACTCATTTAGAATTAGCATAAAATTTTTGCCTATCGTTATCTTTTGCTAACCTCTACTTAATAATTCCAACCTTTCCCCCCATTTCTGACAACATCTCTGGCCCAAGGCTTGTCCTATCTTCCAACTTATCCTAGCTTATGGGAGTTCGACACTTCCTATAGAGCCATCTTGATTGCAGAATGATAGGAGTTATTATATGCAAACTCTACCAAAGGTAGGTAATCCTCCCACTGTATTGTTGATCCATACAATACATCCTTAGTAGGTCCTCTAATACTTAGTTCATCCTTTCTTCTTTCTCATATTTTTTCGGATTATAAGAAAAACTTATGTTTAGTTGAGTCCCAAGTGAGGAAAACAAGGTTTTCCAAAACCTAGATGTCACTCGAGCATCCCTATCAAAAATGATCTTTTCAGGAATCCCATGCAATCTAATTATCTCTTGATTAAACTTTCATGCTATTATAGGAGCTCCATCTATTAGATTCCTTGGTATGAAGTGAGCTACTTTTGTAAGCTTTCCAACCACTACCAGAATGGCATTGTGCTTATTCCTTGACATAGGAGACCTTGCACAAAATCCATACTAATAATTTGCCACTTGCTATTTGGAACTTCACATGGATGAAAAGACCTACAAGATGATGATGCTCTACCTTCACTCTTTGGCTAAGCAACTTGCTACAAATCTCGCTACATCCCCTTTCATACCCTTCCAAAAATATAATGGCTTTACATCAGCTAACATCTTAGTTACACTAGGATTTCCTGAATATGGTGCATTGTGAACTTCTTTCCATACCATGCTCCTTAATTTCCCAATGTTAGATACACAAATCCTTCCCTTAAATCTCAATAAACCATTAGGTTCAAAGTGATATCCCTTGTACCTTCGATCTTGTGGATTATCCATGAGTTCTTGCTTAACTTGCTCATAGAACTTGTCACCTTTATATTTCTACAACACTTGATCCTTGAAGTTAGTTTGGATTGGTATCATAGAGGAGATATGCCTCCTATGACTTAGGACATCGACAACCCAATTCTATTTCCCCTTGATATAAATGATGATGAAATCATAATCAAATATCAATTCCAACCATCTCCTTTGGCGTGCATTCAGATTAGGTTGAGTAAACAAATACTTTAGACCATGATGATCAGTCTTTAGTTAAATGGTTTTCCCAATAGATAATGTCTCCACATTTGTAATGCATGGAAAACTATTGCTAACGCTAAATCATGTGAAGTATAATTTTGTTCATATGGCTTCAACTTCCTTAACTCATAAGCTATGAATTGCCCTTCTTACATCAATACTCCACCCAAACCTTCTCCTGACGCATCTTTAATAACTACAAAGTTACCATTTGGATCTGGTACCTTTAGTATCGATGTTGTAGTCAACCTTATCTTAAGTTGGTCAAATGTTGCTTGACACTTCTCAAACCATTCAAAGTTATTCCCCTTCCTTTGCAATGACATGATTGGAAAAGTTGTTCATGAAAAGTTTGCAATAGACTTACAATAATACCCAACTAAACCCATAAAACTTCTAACTTCTGGCACATTCTTGGGCACTGGCCACTCTAGCACTGCTTTTATCTTCACTAGATTAATTGCGATCCCATCAGTTGAAATTATGTGACTCAAATACTATACTTACTTCTGGAAGAAGGTACACTATGAGAGTTTTGCGTATTAACTTATGCTCTCTCAATCATTGGAGAACAATCTCTAGATGCTTGAGATGTTCTTCTTCATTCTTGGAGTAAATTAAGATGTCATCTAAGAATACCAACACAAACCTATCCAAACAATCTCTAAATACATTGTTCATTAGGTTCATGAATGGTGTTGGTGCATTCGTCAGCATAAATGGTAGGACTATGAACTCATAATGTCTATATCTAGTCTTGAAAGCAGTTTTGAAAATATCTTCGTCCTTGATTCTTAGTTGGTGATATCCAAAACATAGATCAATCTTTGAAAACACTGCCACTCCTTGCATTTGATCAAAGAGATCGGCGATACGTGGCAATAGATACTTATTCTTTATTGTTTCTTTGTTAAGCAATCGATAATCAATACATAAGCGCAGTGTACCATCTTTCTTTTTAACAAAGATCACTAGTGCTCCCCAAGGTGAAACACTAGGTCTTATCAATCCTTTCTAGACAATAAATCTTCTAGTTGTTCCTTTAACTCCATTAATTCAGTTGTGGTCATCCTATAAGGTACTTTTGATATAGGTTCTGACATTTGTACTATGTCAATGGAGAAATCAAATATCCTCTTAGGTGGTAATCCAGGTATTTCTTCTAGAAATAGATCCACAAATTTTCTTAAAATAGGATATTTCTCCATATCCATTTTCCAAATTCCAACACTTCACCCTCTTCAACATCTTGGGAGTCTTGAGGTCCATGATATACTGTATCATCTTGAGAAATGAATTCCTTGCATTCCTCAAGTTTCTCCATTTTTACTGCAAAGAGTTGATAACCTTTCTTCTTTTCCCTATGCATCTATACAACAAATATCTGTCATAACTTAACCTATCTAAGTGTTCCTTGTAATGACATCTAGTTACCTAGATCATCTAAGCATTCAACTATTTTTACATGACAATCTACTTTGGCCCTTATGAGATGAGGAGATGTCAGTGAGGGTCGATTACGCTTGATTCATGATGAATCAAATCATAACTTTTCCAAACAAACCTACATCTACAAACAAGATCATTCAAATTAGAAATATAAACTAAGAATTTTACTGAAATTGAAAGCTACAAACTAAGAAAACAATTAAATTCCTAATCTAACCCATTTGAAACTTATCCTGTTTTGGAATTGGTGTCGTGTTGATGTGAAACGATGACCCTTTCCTAATCTCGTGATCAATGAGCCTGTTTCAGTCGATTCTATGGAAGAGAATTCAATGAAACCATTGTAATTGATGTATGAAAACCTAGTTTATGCTAAAAATGAACATGATGCAAGCTAAGCTACCATGATTCTATGCTAGAAATGCACTGATTATGCTATTGCTAAGCTAATCTAAGCTAATTCTAAGCTAAAAGATGAAAACCCTAATTTACAAATAAGCTAAGATGGATGCATGGAAGCCGTTAATGGATGCTCTAAGTTATTATGCAATTAAAATTAACTAATATAAGATAAAAAGTGAGTAAATATGAGTGCGAGTGCATATGAGATTCAATAGCATAAGTTTGCAATTGAAAGATGGATGTATGAGTTTCAACAACATAAGTTTGCAATTGAAAGATGGATGTATGAGTTTAAATAACATAAGTTTGCTCTAAAAGATGAATCCATTTGTCTCCAAATAGTGACCTATTTATAGGAAAGCAAATGAGGAATGAAGGGTTGAGATTAAAAAGATTAATCAACGGTCCAAGACGAAGGAGATGAGAGGCATGGATTATGGATTCTCATTAACGGATGAGAATGCATGATGGGATTTTAATCAAGGGTTCACACTTGCCTCAAACAAACACACTTTTGACCTGCTCTCATAGGTTAAAGGTGACTTGTTCAAAAGGTTGAAGGTTAAAACTAGCTTAAGAAGCCAAGTGAGAATATCCCTTTTTCAAATGATGGAGGAATAAGAATATTCTTTTGGAATATTCTCATGGGTGAGGAAAAAAAGCAATTTGCAAATTAAAACAAAGTTTTAATTGTGCAAAAAGGGGATAAGGAATATTCTATGGAAATATTTCCTTTGCTTTGAGGAAAGTTAGATTAATTGCTAATTAAACAAGATTTAATCATGCAATTAGGGGAATTGAAGAATTAAAGTGATTATTCATTAAATTAAATGATTTAATGAATGGAGGAGAGAGGTGAAATGATATTTTATTAAATAACTTAGGGTTATTTAATTAAATAAGATGACTTGGGGAATTAATTAAATATTTTGATTTATTTAATTTAATGAGATGAAATGTTAGTGTGAAGGGGTATGAATTAACTCGATTAAATTAATTAGGTTAATGGATGAAAATGATGCAATTAATTAAATAGCTAGGCTAATTTAATTAATTAAGTGAAAAGATGATGGATTAAAGAGGAAATGATGTTAATAAATCTATTTCAAATGTATGATAACGATTAGGACATTTTTTGGTGTCTACATTTTTCCCTCTTTGAAGCGAGGTACTTGCTGCTTCGGTTCAAAAATTGATGCTTTTTAGATTAAAACCACTGCTTAAATCAAAAAATTAAAAAAAAATCTAATTTTTTAGATTCCCCAATAGAAGGATAAAGCTGATTCCCTGCCCCCTTGAGAAATCGGGCAAAAAATTTTAATTTTGGGTTGATTTCTCGACAAAGGTGAAAAACTGCCCCAAGGGTCTATAAAGGCTCTAGGATGCAAGAATAATGCCAAAACACAAAAAATGATTCAATTAGGTCCAAATTGTCAAAATTGGTGAAAATGATAATAAACCCTATCTTCAAGGTTAAATTAGGGCAAAAAACCCTAATTTTCTAGCTTAAATAGGCCAAGAAGGGTCACTTTCAATTCATTTGTGCATTCACACTTAAGAGATTCTTGCTATTTTGAGCTTAGACCTTCCCATGAAATGGTGTGCTGAGAGCTTCCCAGGTACATCTCCAACTGAGTTCAAGAGTTCCAGTGGCTTCTAGATGCAGGACCACCAGTATGTAACTCCAAACTTGATTTGAAATTTGAATTTTTGATGCATTTATTACGCTTTGAAGTTCAAACTTTGGTGGCGTCACTATATAGCAACGCCCAAATTAAAATCAGTGATGCCCAAATGAATTATAGCGATGCATATTTATATGGCAACGCTATTCACGATTTAAAATTAGGAATGTCGTGAAAGTGACATGATGTGAATGGAATTCCACATAATGACCTCTGCAACTGCCCTGTAACATTTGCCATGCCAAGGAGCCCACATAGATATTTCTACTTGATCATTATACCACCTTTTGAATCAAGAGTGAAGTTTTCATTCTCATTGTCATCATCAACAAGTAAATTCAGCCCTCTGGTATCATTTAATTATACTTTGCAGAAACAGTTGAAGTGTAGGCCGAGCTGTGTGGAAATCTAGAGAGAGAATGCTGTTTGGATGGCTCAGTAAATGGTGATGTCCACAAGTTAAAGGTCTGTGTGAGTCACACGATGCAAAAAGCCGATGCACCATTTTCTTGTCATGGAAAACGAATATCATCGTCCACCAATCAATCCCCTCGTTAATCGAGAATGATTGAATGAAATGGGTATAAGGGAATCAATATAATTTGCATTACTTTGCCTATGACGAATACATTTAAATATCAATCCATAATGCATGAGACTCAACATATTAGAGTTCTAAACTTCATGGGTGAATGATGTGGAAACCCCAAACTAGTATATCATGAAAATAGCGGACAAGTGAATGTCACTCGCATAAAAGAGACCTGCATTCTTCATAAGTCATCAAATATGTCAATTTCATAAAAACCAACTGCAGAAGCGTGTTGGTTGACAACATACCTGCATAAAATTCCCGCAAAGCCCGAATACCTAGCAAATTTGAGTTTCATCAATTCAAACACATGGGAAAATGATGGTACTGAGGCATGGATCCCAATAAACTTTGAATTTTGAAGGAACAAACAATGCAAAAAAATGGAATGTGGAAGCCGTGAGGTGGGAAGCCAATGAATTTGCGTCGTAAAAAATGGCATCGGGGACACCGGCATCTGCATAACGACTTCCCACATGAAAAGTTTTGCAAAGCCAAAACTATTAACAATTTTGGGTTGTTTCAATTTTAGCACAAGGAAAGACACATTAGAAGAGTGCTTAGATCTATTTCCTGAAGATTTGACCCCTTTTGAAAAATGCGGAAATTGGGATTGCGGAAGCTGGAGGGTTCGGTGTCAGTGAGACAACATTCTACAAGTGACATTCCACATATGGCATCTGACAGACGACATCTCGCATACAAATTTTTGCAATGTCTAAACACTAAGCAAATTTGGCCCAAACCTCTTTAGGCATGTGGAAACATAGATCTTATGGGAACTAGATGTTAAAAACTCAACGTTTGCACTCCTTTTTAGAAATGTAGAACCTTGGACTATGAAAGCCCAAGGGACCGGTGTTGATGCAACGACATTCTATGGATGGCTTCCCGTACATGGCATCCCGTAGATGAAATCCCACAGTGAAATTTTTGCAACTCCTCCAAACTCAAAAAAACCTTGGAAGTTCACTTAAGCATCATGGAAACATCCTAGATCCAAAGGAAAATTTTCTTCAAAGTCAAAAAATGAAGGCGGAAGTGAAGCAAAGGAGAGGGGGTCCCTTCCTTCAGTGGGGCGAGTGTGCAAAACATGCACAACAATGAGTAGACCTTACACACAAGTCTAGCCTTGTTTCTAACAAATTTTACATCCTCATTTAGTTTGTTCTTGAAAACTCACTTAGTTCCTATCACATTCTTGTTTACAAGTCTTGGGACCAAATCCCAAGTCTAATTTTATTCAATCTGTTCTAACTCTTCTTTCATAGCCTTGATCCAATTCTCATCTTTGCATGCCTCAATTATAGTTTTAGGTTATACCTTTGAAATTAAATAAAATTTTACCTATTCCTCTGTCATAGCTTCTTCTCTCCTTGTTCGTACACCTTTTCTCTTATCTCCAATGATTTTATCTTCAGAATTATTCTTCTACACATACTTAGGAGTCTTAGGGATCTTTTCTAGAGCTTCTTCCTCTTCAACTATCATCTCTTTTTCCTTTTGTTCATCCTTTTCTTCTTCATTGCAAGGGAATTCATCAGATTCATATCCTTCTATTAGTATTGAACTTTGGTGTGGTTTTTCATCCACTTTGACACTTGCACTCTCAACTATCTTCTTTAGTCTTTTGTTGTAGCACCAGTAGCCCTTACTTCTTGTAGAGTATCCAAGGAAGATTTCTTCATCAGATCTTGCATCAAACTTTCCTAAGTTTTCTTCATCTCTTCTGATATAGCATTTGCTTCCAAAAACTTTGTAATATTTCATAGTAGGAGGGTTAACATACCATAGCTCGTAGGGAGTTTTTGAATTTTTCACTCTTGCTTGACCTCTATTAAGTATATACACTATAATGTGAATTTCTTCTTTCCATTAGACTTAGATAGTAGATTTGCTTCCTTCATCATAGTCTTTGTTGCTTCTTGAACTATCTTGTTCTTCCTCTCCACAATTCTATTTGCTAAGGAGTCCTAGGAGTTGACAAATATCTCTTTATTCCATGATCTTCACAAAAATTGTTGAACTCATTGGAGGTGAACCCACCACCTCTATCAGACCTCAAGCACTTGATTTTCAAATTCATTTAATTCTTAACCATATATTTAAAGGATTTAAACTTATCTAGAGCTTCTGAGTTTTCTTTGGGAAATGTCACCCAAGTCATTCTAGAATAATCATCAATCAACAACATGAAATACTTGTCACCTTGAGAGCTTCTTATTTCGGTAGGTCCACATAAGTCTATATACACCAACTCCAAAGGATCTATGGTAGAATATTCCTTAGTCTTGAACCTCTTCTTTGTTTGCTTTCCAAACTAACATTCCTTGCACATTGCATTGATAGGCTTTCTAATCTTTGGTAGATCTCTCACAACATCAAAAGAAATAGTCTTTTCTAGGCTGTCAAAATTGATGTGACCCATTCTTCTATGTCATAGCCAACTTTCATTGATTTGAGACATAAAAAACTTAGCACCACTACATTTGAGATGATAAACATTACCTTCTGTCATTTTCCCTACATCAACTAAAGTTCTAGATCTTCCTTTTCTGATTTCACAACCATAATCATGAAACACCAAATTGTATCCTCTGCTACACATCTATCTTACACTAAGAATATTATGTCAAAGACCCTTGACATAAAGAAAATCATTTATTTTATGCTCACCATCAAAACTAATTGAACCTTTTTCCATAGATCTTAGTAGATGTATCATCACTAAACTTAACAAGACCACCATCATACTTTCAAAGTTTAACAAACTTACTCTTATCACCTATCATATGATTGGAGCATTCACTATCAATTATCTATTAATTCCTCTCTTCTCTTGCATGAAAAGTAGTCACCATAGTTCCTTCAACCTTGTGACTTGTCTCCATATCACTTTCCTTCACACATCTTTCAAAATTAGTAGAATTAGTTCCAACCTTAACAGCCATGAACAAGCATTCATCACTATCCTCATCAAGTTAGTCAGATTCCTCATCATCAGATACACCATTGTCATTTTCAACATAATAACTCTTCTTGACAAATTTACCTTTATGTTCCTTATGTTTGTCATTTGAAACTTTGATTGGACATTTAAAATCATAATGACCTATCTTTCCACAATTGAAACACTTAAACGGTAACTTACCTCTATATTTGTCAGTGCCCTTTTTCAATCTTCTTACAAAATTTTCTTCCACTTCATCAAGATCATTCAACTATGATTCACCATCCTTCTCTACCTTGCAGAATTTAAAAGTAGTTTCTTTCTTTGTAGAATTTTGATGAAAATCTCTCAATTCATAAGAAATTAAAGCACCAAACATCTGATCTCCAAAATAATTATCCAAATTTTGAGCTTCCTCAATAGCATAAACTTTAGAACTATAAGATCTAGGAAAAGTTCTTAATACCTTTTTCACAACTTTGCTTTCTTCTAGCTTACCACCAAGACCATTAATGACATTGACTAATTCATCCACTCTGAGCATGGAGGTTGTGATATCTTCATCTTCATACATCTTAGGGTTTCAAATTTGGCTTTGTAGTTCTGCATCTTTGCTTGCTTGACTTTATCATCTCCATAAATACTTTCCAACTTTGTCCAGACATCTTTAGCATATTTCAGACTTATCACCTTTCCAAGTTTAGAATCAAAGAGACCACTTAGAAGCATTACTTGCTTTACCATTGCTCTCATAATCCTTGATCTCATCATCAATCACCAGACCATTAGCAAGCATGGTATATACTTTTTCAACTAAATTCCAAACTCCAAATCCAAGAGAGACTAGAAAGGATTCCATCCTAGCTTTCCAATAAGTATAATTTGTTGCATTTAACATAGGAGCTTTGACACCCTTCCTATGCACTATTTGGATATACCTCAAGCGGTTAAGCTTCTTCCAAGGAACCACGATGTTGATACCAATTGTTAGATGCATAGGACAACTGAGAGGGGGGGTGAATCAATGTACATTAAAACATTCAATCCTTCATCAACATTCAAATCCTTGTTAGCCTTTAAACCCTTAACATGCATTAGCATAATGTAAACATATGAAACAACAATGAAAAGACATACAAGCACATAAGAACACTAGATTTACGTGGAAAACCCAAGAAGGAAAAAACCATGGTGAAGATTAGCTCACATATATATGAATAGCAACACCAAATACAATTAGGCTCACTACCAAAAAAAGGAAGAAGGGATCACTGTTGGGTGGCTCACTACCTAGAAGAAAGAAGAATAGAAGAAGACTGTCACAAAGAGATTCACTATCTCAAAGAAATAGGATAAATCCACCTCTACAACTCTATGCCATCCACAACCTTTGGATCACTACCTCTAGTAACTTCAAGCACACTAAAAATGTAGACAACTTTTGTTCACTGCATCCAAATTTATAGGCATTAAGCTCACACTCATATCACCACACTCGATCACATTCACATATTTTTCACACACTCTACACATTTCTTCACCACTGGTGGTTTTGTAGATGATAGTGTATTGTTTATATTAAGGTAACCTAATAGGTTGTTTTGTTGGTGTATAATCGGTCTACATCATCATGTTTTGGTTCAAGAATGTGTAAAAATGGTTTTTAATGGATGATAGAAGCTCTTTGGGCTCTCTGGTGGCTCCACAAAATGGTATGTGTTTTTTTTCTTCACAAAAATGCTTAGAATCATTACTTCTTAAGAATGAAGTGTTTGTGTCGGCATGTATTGATTGTATATAACAAAAGGGGTGCACAAAAATGTTTCTACATGCCTTATCAGTTTGTTGAAGTGGTCTACAATGTTCTTATTGGTCTCTCAGTACCTCCTTGGTCTGGAGTTGATGTTTTGACAGCTTGATTATTTTCCTACCTAACCTATCATATTGAGTTGCTTATGCCAAGTGTCTAGATGTATGCACCATTTTTGAAGATAAGTTTCATGAAGGACTGGTTTTGAATATCTTTCTTCTTGGACCGCATAAGTTCTTTTTTATTTGTAAGTATGTTTGAAGCCTACTTCATTGGAAATTTTGTAGAATTGTTTGAAGCCAACTTGAAGAATCTTCTTGAAGGATGTGGATGGTATAAATAAAAGATAAAAGTTTTGAGAAGATGAATAAGAATGTGTGTGTGTGTGTGTTGTAATTATTTTAAGTAGACAATGTGTGAATAATACTTCAAAGAATATCTTTTGATGATGAAATGTGCAAGAGATCAGTTTTGAGAGATCAACAGTGAATGAGAAGACTACGAAGAAGAATATGAGCATGTAAATGAGTAAGTTTGTTGAAAGCAATGAGTTGTAAGCAACACAACTTCTTGAAGCAATTTTATTTACCAAAGGTAGTGAGCCAAAGGTAACTGATGTATTGATGTTATCCAATTGTATGTTAAGATAGTGAGCCTCTGTAGTGAAAGCTGTAATGAGGACAGAGTATTGAACTTCCTTTGGTTAAAGACCATAAAATTCCTATTCTAAAAGTTGCTATATTTGTGAGGCTAGATTTGGATAGTAGGTCCAAGCAGCTTGCTCACTGTGGTTTTTCCCTTGTTGGGTTTTCCATGTAAATCTGGTGTTATGGTGTGTTCTTTTTGTGTTGTATTCTTCTTTTTTTAACTAGTTAATTGTTGTTGAATGAAAGAAATTGCTTCAGTACTGATTCACCCCCCTCTCAGTATTGTTGTGTGTTCAACACACAATGTTAGAAAATGATTCAGTTTAATCAGTGTAAGGGTGCTAAGAGCAATATTTTTTCTACATCCACTAGCACTAAATGGGTGACATAAATATGCCTAGGTGTTATAGTTAATAATAATAGAGGCATAATTTCACTACCAACACATATCAATCCTTCCAAGATACCTTAATTTGACAAAGTCTCTTAAGAACTTTGAGACCAATTTTTAAAAATATTTATGCAATTGTTCTCTCAAATTGTGAACATTTAAATGCTCTATCAAAATCTAAAACTAGAAATTATGTCAATATATAAAATCCTCTCTTAGTTTTCCCCAACTCTTGATGGTTTTATTGCATCACTGGAAGTAAATTCAATGTTATAAAGTGTCGATTTTGTTTAGTATAACGGTTCTAAGAGTGATATTATGCATTCCACACCTTGTGGTGCTAAACAAACAAAACCAACACATCTATTTGGTCTAGTTAATTCTATTGGAGATGTTATTTCCTTGCCCATGCACCTTAATCCTTTTGAGCTACATTAGTCCAATAAAGTCTCTTAAGATCCTTAAGACCAAAAATGTGCCAAACTTTGATGTGACTATTATGTCAAACCATGACAGTTACAAATATTTTTTCTAAACCTAAAATTTAGAGCTGAGTCAATTTATAGAAACCTCTTTTTAATTTCCTTTAGCTATTGGTAATCTTCTTGTGGTGGCAATAAACTAATATGTAATGTCCCATTTTCCTAGGAAGTGGTCAAACACAATGGTCAGTCTACTATCTAGTCCTCATAGGCTAATAGGGTGTTTAGGGGACCCTTTGGTGCTTATTTCAGTATTCTTCAGCTCAGTGCCCTAGTTTATTTGTGGTGACCTTTCGAAGGCCATTCATGACCAATTGACATGTACTTACTATTTATAGTAAGTCACTGATATGATCAGCTGACAGAGTTTCTATTTCTGGCATGGTGTCATAATTATATCTTGGAATTATATCGGTTAATATTGGTCCTATGCATTTAATATTAATAACGTCAAGTAATAAAGTTGAATTAAATTTAATTTAACTTTATCCATTATTAAAATATATTAAAAGGGGACTTTATATTTAAAAGGATATAAGTGATTTTAATATGCACTTTATAATATTAACTTAAGTGCCAATTTTAAGGGAGACAAAAGGACTTTATTAAATAGGGATTTAAATGATTTTAAAGTATACTTTATAATACAAGTTAAAGTGTAATTTTAAAAGGGGATATATAAGTGAGTTTTATAGTATACTTTATATTATTAATTTGTGCACCAAAAAGGTGAGAAAAGTAAATGAAATGAAGGAAAATGCAAATTGAGTATTATAAAAGGGCATTTTAAGCTCATTTTATGGATCGATGATTATTATTACTTGTTTTTGAAGAAAATTGGTGAAGAGCTTGAGCAAGGGTTTGTTGGTTGAAATCCATAGAATTTTTTAGGATGAAACCCATCAGGAAGAACAACTCAGTATAGGAGTGAGAGATCTCCCAAGCCAACTTGCAGACAATTCCATTTCAGGGACTCTGCTTGTGCTTCATCGATTTATAGGAGAGTTTCATATCTAAGGGTTTGAAGGATTTATCAGAATATTATATACATATTTTTCATCCTTTCCAAGTAAGGGTTTGAAGTATAATTCAATTGTTGCTTAAACTTGGACGCTATTCTCAAGAGGTATCTACCCAGTTGTGGCATCTCTTCATTTATTCTCTGGGTTACATTATCACCTACAACCAAGCATGGGGTCTGAAAATCATTAATTTTTGAGTATATTATGTGCTTTTGTGGTGGCATGAGGTATTGGTTTGAAGGAGTTGCATATACCACCTCTATCATAGCATAGGAGTTGTGAGGACAAAATCTCATACTTAGGGTTGTGGTAGTGTTTCACACTTGGTGTGCAAATTTGGGCCACTTGGGAGCCCTCTTCAAGAAGTTGTGGGCTGTTTGTAGTCCTACTTCTTAGTTTTGACTTTCTTATGCAAGTATGAATGTTTTTCAAAGACTCTGCTAGTGTAAGGGACTATATTGGGCGTGACTTCTGGCAATTAGAAAATCTACAACTCATCATTCATCCAGTCATGGCTTCTTTACTAAGCAATCTAGTATTTATGCTTGCATTTGTGTTTGCATATCTCATATAAAGGGATAAGTCTAAACTATAATATGTATATGAGTTGTGATGTAACCTTCAATATCAATACATAAATTTCATGAATATCTACAGTCTAAAAGTATAGTTGGTAATCAGCTCCTTAGCTTTCGTTTTGGGTCTTTTTTAGATTGTCAAGTGTTATTATCAGTATGTTAATTTGAATATCAGACCAATACATTTTGTAAATCACTTAGGTCTGCTATTTATTTTTGAGTCTAATATACTTTTTGAGTTGTTGTTATAAATATCTAAGAATTTCATATTTATGAACTTGGATTTTTGAAATGATCAATATGAAGTGTTCCTATTTCTGAAGTATAGTTTTGATATTCAATGAATGTAATATCTTCATTTGCATCAAAAGAATATTAATGTATGTGAAGTTAACCTAGTTATACATCCTCTACAAACATTAGTCAGTTGTATGCAAACTGTTTGACAAAATGTCACATATGTCAAACTAAAAAAAATTAGACAAATCAAAAAAATAAATATCCTATCAGGGATGGGATCCTATAGTGGTATCAAAGCACATTTATTCTTGCCATCCTATTGGATGAATCATAAAATTTAGTTGGTTCACATCTTTGATTTGTTGGATGACCAACACTCATAGATTTCAGTTTCAAATTTAAATTATGGATTCAGTCAATGACAAAGAGTTGGTATCAGATGATGGAAAGTGGTTGGCAAGATTACTCTATAAAATAGGTAGTAAGCTCAAAAGTCAACCTCAATCTAGGGATGATACTTTGGTCACATTGAAAAGAATAGAATAATGTTTGAGTCTTGTTGAGCATCCACCTTCTATTTTTTTGCAGATAGCTATGACTCTAGCATTGACTTCTTTGGATGAGCATGAGTTATTAAGACATGAAAACAACAAGATAAGGCTCACTGTTACTCTTTTCCTCAATGAAATTATACGGATTATAGTTCCTCAAGTTTCATATAATTTTAGAAAAATGAGGGAGGTATTGTAGTTGATTATTGGAAGTTTTGATGGGATAGGTGATGTCAGAAGTCCTTTTGGGAAGAGGGTTAAGATCCTAGAGTTGATGGCACAGGTGAGATCGTACATTGTTATGATTCACTGTAATTGTAATGATCTTATTTTACAAATGTTCCATATTTTCATGGATTCTATCATTCAGGAACATGATAAATCTATTTAGGACTACATGAGGATCATTATGGCTACAATCATTAATGAAAGTGATGAAATTTCCCAGCCTATCTTATCTCTATTGTTGGTTGTTTTGAAGCAAGTACATGTGACATCTATAGTTGCTTATAACTCGGTTCATTGTGTTTTCAAACAATGTGAGGGTAAGTTGAGGCCCTACTTGTTTCATGAGAAGCAGGTGGAAGAAAAGGGGTTCAAATCTGAAGTGGTTGATGAAGAGAATGCCTTAGATCATGATAGTTGTTTGAAATAACCCAAGGAAGACATTTTCAATGCTCATGAAGTTGATATCAGCCTTAAAAACAAATCAAATTTCATGTTACATGATGTCGATCCTAAATCAAAAAAATTATATGAGATTGATGGGTCCCAAGAGTCCAATCAGTTGGTAGGACAACTGAAGGTGAATGAAGATCAAATTGTTGCAGCCATTAGACACTTTGATGACACTTGGAGAATTCTATGGATACAGAACAATCCTAAAGGAGGAATTTCCCTTGTAGGTTTCCATGCACTTAGAGAGGTGACGATGGTAACAAATACCAACTACCTACAACTACTCTCAAATGGAGATCACCCACTCATGCTTGGTGAGACATACTTTGATGCATTGAAAGGGAAAGAGGAGGAGGTTGACAATATTTCCTACGAGATTAAGGTTACCAAAGAGTCTCTAAAGAGCACTTAGAAGGCCCTTCGAGAATTAAATATTCAGATAGATGAGCTCTATGATGAATTGAGTTTGGCTCGATCAACATCATCCATAATAGAGATTCAGTCTTTCAGGGCTCCATGACACCTACAGATGAGAATGGTACTCATGGTTTGAGGGGAGAACCCCCTATGATGGTCAAGAATGAGGAGGTTATACACAACTTGCATCATAGGTATCATGAGACATCTTTGAGGGAGAGCCAATTGATGGCCCATGATAGAGACATGACAGAGGAAAAGATACATACACCTTGTGGACCAGCTAGCAGTAAGGTGCATGCATCATGTTAGCTCTCAAAAATTCAGGTTTGAACCACGAGAGGTTGCCAAGCTCTCACAACGTTTCAGGGTAACAGACAAGGCCAAATGATTGAAACCTTCTTCTCTTTAGGTGTTGCTAGACCTAGGCGGGTATACCTATTTGAATAAAGCAAACTTGACCTTTGTTCATTTCCTAAAGCAATTTACCCACACTAGAAAATAGGAGTGGATAAATAAGTTTTATTTTGGTATAAATTGTATAAGCAATAACAAGGCAAAAATCTAATGTGTTCATATGTAAAAATGAATGAAACTAAATAGTGGAATGGTAGAGACTAGTGCCTTATTGGGTGTACAGAGTCAAATGATAATCTGAAATGAATAACTTCTTTCTGGCAGATACTCAAATTGTTTGGCATACAATTTTAAGTTTATAACTGGTATAAACATGCAAGAATGTGATTACCAAGTTCTTCTTAATGATCCAAATGAGATTCCCTAATTACTATGATTGACTAAAAGGATTTAATCTCTCCTTGAAAGAACCAATTAATAAAACCATATAGATACAACAAGTGTGCACTGATAAACTAAAAAATATCCTTGATATATCAGCTTAAATAATTAGAAAACATCAACCTTGGAGACAACTTCAGCAATACTTTCAATTAACACAACAAACAACTGAAACCAGAAAAATGTCATCACATCAAATAAATTCAATTGAAATCTCCATTGTTTCAAACATGCATCATAGTCTCAAAATTTGTGAACATTTTGTATCCTACTTTTTTTTTTATCCACTATCACCCCTCCTCTCTGTTGTAAAAAATGGGTTTTATATATCAGTATCACGAAGGGTCGTGCCCATTTGTATTCAAATCTCAAGAAATTATTTCATTTGGGCCTTTTCAAACGTTCGCTAAACTCCCACTGAGACGTCTTGCAGTCATACCGACACTCTGAGTCCTCCCGACAGTCAATATATCACATATCACTATGGAGTCATGCAGTTTGATCGACGTTCTAAGTCTCCCCAAGAATTATTCCTTTGGTCCTAAATATGCCGTTGTAACTCTCGTTGATGAAGCCTATCGCTGTGACTGTGTGAGTCGGGAAAATGCTCCATAGATTACTTCGTGTTTTGCCGAGATTTCTTTCAGTTTGTCTTCTGATCACTGAGACATAATGTCTCTCCTGCCGATGGAACTTCATTTGACATGACTCTCTTAGCTCTTGCCGATGAAGCAAGTCTCACCGATGATTATTTCTTTTGCATGCATTGCCAAGTCTGAATCCCGTACAACTCTGTCGATGTGACATAGGGAATCGACAAAACTTCATGACTTCATATCAATGACAATGACAAAATCCTCCTCTATTTTGTCAGCAACACAAAATGAATGCTACGAGACTTCACTTCGATGGCTTCAGTTTGGCCGATGAATTTCATTATCGGCGAGACCATGAATATCGCTAAGTCCACCTACCGATGTATTTCCATTATAGCAACATGGTAAGTCGGCAAGACTTCCTTGAACTCACCCCGATGACATTATACTACCGATAGGATCTACCTCTGCTTTATCGGCAAGACTGAACGAATGCTGCAGGACGCTACTCCGATGACTCAAGTCTCACCGACACATCTCTTTATGCTTCGATCGGTAAGACACAAATAAGCTCGTTATGACTTATACAGATGACCATTGTCTTATCAATAGGATCCCTGTGTCGTTGAGACTGAAAACTGCATCATGTCGATGTGTATCCTCTAGTCGCTGAGACATTTCCAACCTCTTGCCAATATGCTGAAAAAAGACGTGTTAGTATAAAATGATTTTTTGGATTGGGGAGACCTGCAACATGTTACGTCGATATGATTTATACATTGAAATGCTCAAGGACAAGAGAATTCTATGGGACCAAATGATAAAATATGGGAAAATTTGTTATGCAAAGCGGATTCCTATGCTTATGGTATGGACTTATTAGCAAACTTATGGGTACAAACAACTATAAAATTTTCAAAATTTTATAGTTCTAATAGTGGCTCCATCTGGGGATGAATGATTGTGAGATCATTGCAAGGATCCAAATTTCTGGGTGAGCAGACCAAACTCACGGTGATGGACCAATGATCAGGATGGAATGAATGGAAATGGAGATGAACATGACCCTATACTACTGTACATGGAAAGATTTATTTTAAAAGAAGGAATTTCAGGATTGTCCATGTACTGGAAATTCCTGTTCCTTTTATTTCCTAAACTATTGTGCATGGAATAGAAATTTTTGAGAGGATTGTCAAGAGTTGTCCATGCACTGGCAACCCTTAATCCTTTGTATTCCTTTGGCAACAAAATCAGACTTCATTTCGGTAAATGATGGCTCAAGGCCACCCAAAAGAAAATCCCATACTTTCCTCTGTCAAACAACCGGTTTTGCTTTGAGTTCATCAGATTCTTCTTGAAGACATTCATGCAATCTTCCCTATCACTGTTATTGAAATTTTTTAGAGAATCATCGTGCTCAGCTTGGCCCAAATTCCCTTCACCATTCTGTAGTTCATATTCTCCATCATCATGGGAAAAATCTCTGTTATCTTCAACATACAATGTATATGCATATTCAAAGTAAAATTTCTCATTATCTTACATATTCAACGCAAAATGTCTCATTATCATGCATATCTGAACCAATCAAAGATGGACTCCTATCATCCTCGGTATGCAAATAAATGTCTTCTCCACATGAGTTAGAAATTTCTAAATCACATACCTCTTCTTGAATGGATATAGATTTTTTATCATCTTCAAAGGTTTCTCCATCATTTCGAGAAATGCACTGGGAATCATATGAATCATTGCACAAAGAACTTTCATTGTCAAAACAAATGTAGGTTGGACACAGGACTTCAGAATCACCTTCATGTGCACATCTCTGGTATTCAAGAGTTAGCATATCTGAAATTTGCTCACTGCTGAGTGAACACGTTTCTTCTTCCATATCTTCCATTATTTCTCCTTATTCTTGATCTCCATAAGAGCTGAAAATATCTCCTTGTTGTAGATCATAATTCACATGATTGTCCTCAAACTCTTCCTCATTGTGGCATGATACATCATCATCATGGACTGGATTCGAAAATATAGAGAAATCATTCTCTTTATTATCAACTGTATCCCTATAGTTCTCAGTTGTAGCTGGAGGTATTATTTGTTCACTGTCAATTGGACCCTCATTTTCCATTGCTTATTCTTCTTGATCACCACAAGAACTACAAGAATCACCCCATTGTAAGTCAAAATCCATAGTCTCATCTTCATAATCTGAATATTCATTGGATCCCTCATAACATGTACTGCTTTCCTTGTCACAATCTATTATGCAAGAGAGATCTCTTGTATCTTCATCTTCATCTTCATCATGCAGGCTATCATATGAATCATTCTGACCTGCACATGTCTCATCTTCTTTTTGCTACATTGTTTGATCAATTTCTCTATACTCATCAGAAATACAACTATTGGATTCAACATTGATAGTGTTCTCACACCTTATCCTCTCCATGGCATCAATAAATTTATTCACTTGATCAAAGGCATGTTGTATTGATGATTCTGGCCAATAAGCTGATTCAGGTTTCCAAAGTCTTATGAATTGTGCAACAAAAAGGGGTCTTGTAGGCTTACAATTAGGAGGTAATTACATACAGCTATTTATCATCTTGTTGTATAGAGAGATTTTATCTTCTCCTTCATGTCTCCTTATGTTAAGAAATGCATCAAAGGGGTAAATACCACATTCTGATTTTGAGATGGAATCTTGGCTTTGAGTATGTACGTACTCATCTTCGTCCTCCTCAAGCTGCTCATTTGGATATACATTTCACTGCAGGTTTTGATTGACACCTTCATGTGGGCTAGAATTGTGTTGATCATATTGATAGTCTTGATAGCTTACCAGCCTTTGTCCAGGAGGGATTGGATAAGAATTTACTTGTTTTGACAGTTGTGATGAATAAATATCTTGTTGTGAATAAAGTGCATTACCTTCATTGTGAAAATTCCCAATTGTATTATGAGGCGCTTGAGGGGTCCAATGCCTGCCTACATTTGTGTATTCATTCTTATTGCATAATTCTCTTGATTGTAACAGTTACTGGTTCAATTGTAGTGTTTCTTTCTCCAATTGCAGTTGTTGTTTTTCAATTCTTTAATTTCTCTTATCAATTGTTGCCTTCTAAAATATTCTTTTGGTCCATACACAAATTATCTATCCATTCTTCATTAAGTTTTTACCAGAGTTGCCACCTACTTTTCCAAAAGTAGAAAAATAATTCTTTTAAAATAATTTTTTATTTTCCCTAGTGGAATCACTTTTTTCTGAAACTTCACAAATTATGAATCTTTCTTCAATGACTCTATATGATGATCTTCAACTAGATATCCTACAATAATTCCCCAGCAGAGTCGCCATTTTTTTAGCTCTCAAAAACACGAGTTTGAACCACGAGAGGTTTCCAAGCTCTCACAACGTTTCAGGGTAACATAAAAGGCCAAATGATTCGAACCTTCTTCTCTTTAGGTGCTGCTAGACCTAGGCGGGCATACCTATTTGAATAAAGCAGACTTGACCTTTGTTCATTTCCTAAAGAAATTTACCCACACTGGCAAATAGGAGTGGATAAATGAGTTTTATTTTGGCATAAATTGTATAAGCAATATCAAGGCAAAAATCTAATGTGTTCATATGTAAAAATGAATGAAACTAAATAGTGGAATGGTAGAGACTAATTCCTTATTGGGTGTACAGAGTCAAATGATAATCTGAAATGAATAACTTCTTTCTGGCAGATACTCAAATTGTTTGGCATACAATTTTAAGTTTATAACTAGTATAAACATGCAAGAATACAATTACCAAGTTCTTCTTAATGATCCAAATGAGATTCCCTAATTACTATGATTGACTAAAAGGATTTAATCTCTCCTTGAAAGAACCAATTAATCCAACCATACAGATATAGCAAGTGTGCACTGATAAACTAAAAAATATCCTTGATATATCAACTTAAATAATTAGAAAACATCAACCTTGGAGACAACTTCAACAATACTTTCAATTAACACAACAAACAACTGAAACCAGAAAAATGTCATCACATCAAATAAATTCAATTGAAATCTCCATTGTTTCAAACATGCATCATAGTCTCAAAATTTGTGAACATTTTGTATCCTACTTTTTTTTTATCCGCTATCTCCCCTCCTCTTTGTTGTCAAAAATGGGTTTTATATATTAGTATCACAAAGGGTCGCATCCATTCGTATTCAAATCTCAAGAAATTATTTCATTCAGGCCTTTTGAAATGTTCGCTAAACTCCCGCTGAGACGTCTTACAGTCATACCGACACTCTGAGTCCTCCCGACAGTCAATATATCACATATCACTATGGAGTCATGCAGTTTGATCGACATTATGAGTCTCCCCGATAATTATTCCTTTGGTCCTAAATATGTCGTTGTAACTCTCGCTGATGAAGCCTATCGCTGTGACTTTGTGAGTTGGGAAAATGCTCCATAGATTACTTCGTGTTTTGCCGAGATTTCTTTTAGTCTATCTTCTGATCACCAAGACATAATGTTTCTCCTACCGATGGAACTTCATTCGACATGACTCTCTTAGCTCTCGCCGATGAAGCAAGTCTCATCGATGATTATTTCTTCCACATGCATTGCCAAGTCTGAATCCCGTACAACTCTGTCGGTGTGACATAGGGAATCAGCGAAACTTCATGACTTCATATCAATGACAACGAAAAAATCCTCCTCCATTTTGTCGGCAAGACCAAATGAATGCTACGATACTTCACTTCGATGGCTTCAATCTGGCCGATGAATTTCATTATCGGCAAGACCATGAATATCGCTAAGTCCACCTACCGATGTATTTCCATTATAGCAACATGGTAAGTCGGTAAGACTTCCTTGAACTCACCCAGATGACATTATACTACTGACAAGATCTACCTCTGCTTTATCGGCGAGACTGAATGAATGCTGCAGGACACTACTCTGATGACTCAAGTGTCACTGACACATATCTTTATGCTTCGATCGGTAAGACACAAATAAGCTCGTTATGACTTATATTGATGACCATTGTCTTACCGATAGGATCCCTGTGTCACTGAGACTACAAACTGCATCATGCCGATGTGTATCCTCTGGTCACTGAGACATTTCTGACCTCTTGTAGATATGCTGAAAAAAGACATGTGTTAGTATAAAATGATTTTTTTGACTAAGGAGACCTGCAACATGTTACGCCGATATGATTTATACATTGAAATGCTCAAGGACAAGATAATTCTATTGGACCAAATGATAAAATATGGGCAAATTTTTTATGCAAAGCGGATTCCTGTGTTATGGTATGGACTTCTTAGCAAATTTATGGGTACAAAAAACTATAAAATTTTCAAAATTTTACAGTTCTAACACGTCCGCAAATGATAGGGCTACTAGTCTCTAAATTGGTGGAGTAGAGTTTTCTATTGGTGAATCTTGTGCTGAGGAGGCAGAGTCTTGTGTGACTAGTGTGTTGAATCATCACACTATCCCATCTCATTTGCATAAGGATTGCAGGGCATCTACTAGTGAGAGAATATCTCCTACATCTACCAGCAAATCGGATAATGCATTGGTTGAGGTGGATGGTAGGCATGAGCCTAATGAGTCACTGAGACTCAAGGAACAACTGACAGTCACTGAGGATAGGGTTTTCTAAACCCTAACTCATTTCAACAACACATAAAATTTTGTGGAGTACCTCCTATGGTTAGCAAAATTGGACGAAAGGCGAACAAGGCTAGTAGTTGGGACTTCCATATCTAGTTTGCAAACTATCATGCATGCCCTAGAGGGAATTAAGTTAGAATACCCCTAGTTGCTATCAGATAGGGACTTTGCTATTGGGTTCACGAAGAGGACTTGCAGAGCATCTACCCAATCAACCATTTAGAATCAAAGACGTGAGCCACCTCCTAATTTAGTTGATGAGAGTGATGAGGCATGTGTTCCCAATGAGTATGCTTGTCAACCATTGATGCAAGCAGGTGCATTCCATCTTGACTACATAGTAAGGAGTGTTCATCAATTCATTTTTAGTCCACACATCGATGACTTGATGGTGCGTAGGTGTGGGTTGGCTTAGGATTCATATCATCCATTGTGGGATATTTCAGTGGGATGGAGTGTTTCTATCTCTAGAAGATGGAACCATAGATTGCAATTATTTGACTATGCTACTTTCAGATGGTTATTTATAGGGTTAGTGATCATATTTTCATCTTGTAGATGTGTCTTTTCCAAAGTTTAGAGTGGGGTGTTGTAATGCAAGCACTTCGAGTTATTTCCATCTTCTCATGTTTGATGGATGTGAGGTTTTGATGTGTTGGGATCCAGGTGGTAATAGGTTTGGCACGTCAATTTGGCTAGATCCCGATGTGTTGCTTCACCACTATCAACATGGTGAAGATTATATTAGAGTAGCGCAGTGGAAGCCTACAGGTGATGTGTATGGTAGACTTCCATTTTGGTTGTGGGATCCAGGGATTCCTATGTTTGGTAGATTGCTCTACATTAGGTAGTTGCTTACAGTGATGTTGAGCATGGTTTTATCTCTACCCAATGGATGAAAAGGATATGTTTTTGGGCATTCTACAAGTTGATTTGGGATATGGGCATTTAGGTTACAAGCCAGGGTATCTAGGTGAGGATTGCTTGGGGATAAGAAATCTTGGGGAGGGTGGACTATAATGTCCCCTTTTCCTAAGCAATGGTTAGATGCAACCATGCATCTCAATCCTTTTGGATTTCATTGATTTCACAAAGTCTCATAAGATCCCTAAAACCAAAAAATGTTCCAAAAATTGGTGTGGCTATCCTCTCAAACCATTACACCTAAAAATGTTTCATTTGAATCCATTATTAGGAATTAGGTAAACATACAAAATCCTCTTTTGGTTTCCCCCAACTCTTGATAGTTTTCTTGTAATGGTAGAAAATACAATGTTGCAACAAGCATCAATTTTTTTCAATATAAAGGTGTTAAGAATGATATTTTACATTCTCCACATTGTGTCATTGAATGGGAAAAACCAAAAAATTAAGCGCTCTAGTTAATTCTATTTAAGGAATAATTTCATTGCCTGTGAATTGTAATCATTTTGGGATACATTGGTCCAATAAAGTCTCATAAGAGCCTTGGGACCAAAAATGTGCTAGAATTTGATGCTATTGTTCTCTCAAATTATAAAACCTATAAATGTTGTATAAACATATAATTGGGAATTCTTTCAATGTACAAAATATTATTTTTGTTTCTCCCAACTCTTGATAGTTTTCTTGTAGTTGTGATGAATGCAATATTGTAACAGACATCATCTATTGATATTTTATGTTCCAAAACTTGTGGTGTTGAATAGATAGTGCTAACACATATAGGAAGGATATTCAATGCTATTGGAGGCATTATTTTTCTATCCATATATCTCAATCCTTTTTGGGATATATTAGTTTAACAAAATCTCTTAAGAGCCTTTAGACCCAAACAATGACAAACTTTGACATGACTATTCTCTCAAACTATTGCACCTATAAGTGTTTTTTCTAAACCTACAACTAGATATTAGGTCAATCTATAAAAAAATTCTCAATTCCCCAACTTCAATTTAGTTTCTTTGATTTGTAACAAATGCAATATTATAAAAAGTATTATTTTTCTTCAATATGGCAGTGCTAATAGTAATATTATGTTATGCAGCTCATGGAACCAAGTGGATAGTCCCAACATGATTAGGTGGGCTATTTAATAGCATTGGCATTATATTTCTACCCATTTATTCTAATCATTTCAAGCTATATCAGCCTAACAAAGTATATTAAGAGGCATGGGACCAAAAAATGTTAAATTTTGACATGACTAATCTATCAAATTGTGGCACCCATTAATGTTACATCTAAACTTATAGTTGGATATTAGGTAAATATATAAAATCCTCTCTCAAAATTTCCCTAAATCTTGGAATATTTTTTTGAAGTGGTGACACATGAAATGTTGTAGAAGACATCAATTTTCTTTAGTGTAAGGGTGCTAAGAGTGATATTTTACATTCCACACCTTGTGACACTAAACAAAAATGGTTAACAAATTTAAGTGGCTTGATAAATACTATTAGAAGATTTTTTTCTACCCATGAATCCCAACCCTTTCATAATATATTGGTCTAACAAAGTCTCTCAAGAGCCCTAAGATTGAAAAAGCACCAAAATTTTATGTGACTTTTCTCCTAAATCATGACATCTAAAAATGTTCTATTTAAACCTTTAAATAGGAATCGAGTTAATCTATTGGAGCCTCTTTCTATTTTCCCAACTCTGCATACTTTTCTTGTGGTTGTGATGAATGAAATTCTATAAATGTAATAGTTTCATTCATCGTAAGGATGATAAGAGCGAAATTTTATATTTCACACCTCATGAAATTGAATTCATAGTGCCAACATGGTTAGGTGTGCTATTTAATGCTAATAGAGTCACCATTTTTCTATTGATGCATATATATCCTTATAGGATAAATCACTACAATGATGTCTCGTAAGAGTCTTGAGAGAAAAAAGTTATAAAAAAATTATAAGAATGTTCTTGCAATTTGTGACACCTAGGAAAATTCTATCTAAACTTGCAATTGGGCATTGGGTCAATCTATGAAAATATCTCTCAATTTTCACCAATACTAATGGTTTTCTTGAAGTGGTAGAAAATATAATGTTACAAAGATTTTGTTTTCTTTATTTTTATGGTACTAAGAGTGATTTATTGCAACCTATACCTCATTAAATTGAACCAATCTAGTGCCAACATGTCAAGGTGAGTTGGTAGATGCTATTAGAAGTTTCATTACATTGCCTATGAATATTTATCCTTTTAAGATACATTGATTTGATTAGATAATAAAAAAGTAATCAAACTTTGATAGGAAAATTTTTACAATCTATGACACTAATGAATATTTTTTCTAAACATACAACTTGGTATTAGGTTAATCTATAAAATCTTCTCTCAGTTTTCCCCAATTCTTGATGATTTTATTGTGTTAGTAGCAAACATAATGTTACAAAAAGGGTTAGTTTTCTTGATTGTTATGCTATTGATAGTGCCATCTTGCATTTTGCACCTCATGGTGCATAGTTTTTGATGAATTTAAATATCAATACATCACACATTTAGGAAGCACTTTATAGTTTCAAAGATATTATAGGATCAATATTTAATAAAAATATATAATATTTTATAGTTTGCATAAATTTGGCATAAATACTTCATTGTAAAAATAAGTATTAGAAAGGAAGACAATGCTTTTGAGTAGTTAGATTCTAATGGTAACAATGCCAATGATATAGTAGAAAATCCTAGTGATTATGTGAAGACTAAATTCATTCTTGACATTAAAATAACTTTGCAACACAAATAAAGAGAAGCTACTAGTTTTAAGCTAGTTCCTTTCCTCTTAGGCTTTTATTGAAACTATGATTAATAGAATGTAAATAATTGGAATAGATGTAGTAAAATTTTAAGGCTTGATAATAGCACTACTTTAGAATATAGGGAAACAATAAATTTGATAAACTCAACAAGTAAAAGAACATTCAAGTTATTTTTTCCTCAAGGCATGTGGAGAAGGCACTAAATTAACAAATGCAAACAAAGTTTTGTGTTTCTATCTTATACTAAATAGAATCCTTAAATGTATAGGTGCTAGCAAAAAATCATATTTTGATCACTATCAACAATGAAAAAATATCAAGTTTGAAGTGAGAATTAAACCATTTAAAACATTTATGATCATTCTCAATAAGTAATAATTTTAATATTTATTATCAAAACCATTTAATCCATGAATACATACAAAATATTTATATATTGATCTCAATAAGGCCATGCAAGTGTACATGATTTCATAAAATTGTCATATATTGTGAATATGCCTACAATACCATATAAGCATATGATGAATGTCTAAAAAAATACATATGGGTATATAATGATATATTAATAAAATAAAAATTATATGCCTACAAAGATATATAGGCATATAATGATATACATAAAAAAAAAAAAAAATCTATGCTTACATGCGATGAAGACATACAACAAAATATTGATACATAAAAACTACAGAGTCTCATATAAAACTATCTTGGCACATTGGGAAGATAGAGAGCCAATCTCATAATTGACAATTAGCCTTTGACAATTAGATCTAAGCTCAAGAGTAGATTCCAACTCTACTTACTAATACAAATAAACAATATATATAAATTAGTATGTAAAGCATGACACATAAAATGACATAAGTGAACAATACTTTTTTACATTAAATTACAAGAAATTCACAATGACGTTTACATTACCAACTAATACCTATATAAAAGGTATAAAAGATGATATTACTACAACATCACCCATGTCTAGTGATCCATGAAGATGGGGAGGAGTCTCTAATGAAGTTATCACATAAAAATAAAAATAAGGTTATCTTACTTAAATAATGAAACCTACATATACATGATTAAAAATACTAAAACTTATGTTAGTGTAAGTTGAAAAAAAATACTACCACTAAC
>VDFB02252008.1:0-48658 GCA_007258455.2 Sequoia sempervirens | reverse complement strand
CATACAACTCTGTCGGTGTGACATAGGGAATCAGTGAAACTTCATGACTTCATATCAATGACAACGACAAAATCCTCCTCCATTTTGTCGACAAGACCAAATGAATGCTACGATACTTCACTTTGATGGCTTCAATCTGGCCGATGAATTTCATTATCGGCAAGACCATGAATATCGCTAAGTCCACCTACTGATGTATTTCCATTATAGCAACATGGTAAGTTGGCAAGACTTCCTTGAACTCACCCAGATGACATTATACTACTGACAAGATCTACCTCTGCTTTATCGGCGAGACTGAATGAATGCTGCAGGATGCTACTCTGATGACTCAAGTGTCACTGACACATATCTTTATGCTTTGATCAGTAAGACACAAATAAGCTCGTTATGACTTATATTGATGACCATTGTCTTACCGATAGGATCCCTGTGTCGCTGAGACTGCAAACTACATCATGCCGATGTGTATCCTCTGGTCACTGAGACATTTCCGACCTCTTGTCGATATGTTGAAAAAAGACATGTGTTAGTATAAAATGATTTTTTTGATCGAGGAGACCTGCAACATGTTACGCCGATATGATTTATACATTGAAATGCTCAAGGACAAGAGAATTCTATTGGACCAAATGATAAAATATGGGAAATTTTCTTATGCAAAGCGGATTCCTGTGCTTATGGTATGGACTTCTTAGCAAACTTATGGGTACAAAAAACTATAAAATTTTCAAAATTTTACAGTTCTAACACGTCCGCAAATGATAGGGCTACTAGTCTCTAAATTGGTGGAGTAGAGTTTTCTATTGGTGAATCTTGTGCTGAGGAGGCAGAGTCTCATGTGACTAGTGTGTTGAATCATCACACTATCCCATCTCATTTGCATAAGGATCGCAGGGCATCTACTAGTGAGAGAATATCTCCTACATCTACCAACAAATCGGATAATGCATTGGTTGAGGTGGATGGTAGGCATGAGCCTAATGAGTCACTGAGACTCAAGGAACAACTAACAGTCACTGAGGATAGGGATTTCTAAACCCTAACTCATTTTGACAACACATAAAAGTTTGTGGAGTACCTCCTATGGTTAGAAAAATTGGAGGAAAGGTGAACAAGGCTAGTATTTGGGACTTCCATATCTAGTTTGCAAACTATCATGCATGCCCTAGAGGGAATTAAGTTAGAATACCCCTAGTTGTTATTAGATAGGGACTTTGCTATTGGGTTCACGAAGAGGACTTGCAGAGCATCTACCCAATCAACCATTTAGAATCAAAGACGTGAGCCACCTCCTAATTTAGGTGATGAGAGTGATGAGGCATGTGTTCCCAATGAGTATGCTTGTCAACCATTGGTGCAAGCAGGTGCATTCCATCTTGACTGCATAGTAAGGAGTGTTCATCAATTCATTTTTAGTCCACACATCGATGACTTGATGGTGCGTAGGTGTGGGTTGGCTTAGGATTCATATCATCCATTGTGGGATATTTTAGTGGGATGGAGTGTTTCTATCTCTAGAAGATGGAACCATAGATTGCAATTATTTGACTATGCTACTTTCAGATGGTTATTTATAGGGTTAGTGATCATATTTTCATCTTGTAGATGTGTCTTTTCCAAAGTTTAGAGTGGGGTGTTGTAATACAAGCACTTCGAGTTATTTCCATCTTCTCATGTTTGATGGATGTGAGGTTTTGATGTGTTGGGATCCAGGTGGTAATAGGTTTGGCACATCAATTTGGCTGGATCCCGATGTGTTGCTTCACCACTATCAGCATGGTGAAGATTATATTAGAGTAGCGCAGTGGAAGCCTACAGGTGATGTGTATGGTAGACTTCCATTTTGGTTGTGGGATCCAGGGATTCCTATGTTTGGTAGATTTCTCTACATTGGGTAGTTGCTTACAGTGATGTTGAGCATGGTTTTATCTCTACCCAATGGATGAAAAGGATATGTTTTTGGGCATTCTACAAGTTGATTTGGGATATGGGCATTTAGGTTACAAGCCAGGGTATCTAGGTGAGGATTGATTGGGGATAAGAAATCTTGGGGAGGGTGGACTATAATGTCCCCTTTTCCTAAGCAATGGTTAGATGCAGCCATGCATCTCAATCCTTTTGGATTTCATTGATTTCACAAAGTCTCATAAGATCCCTAAAGCCAAAAAATGTTCCAAAAATTGGTGTGGCTATCCTCTCAAACCATTACACCTAAAAATGTTTCATTTGAATCCATTATTAGGAATTAGGTAAACATACAAAATCCTCTTTTGGTTTCCCCCAACTCTTGATAGTTTTCTTGTAATGGTAGAAAATACAATGTTGCAACAAGCATCAATTTTGTTCAATATAAAGGTGTTAAGAATGATATTTTACATTCTCCACATTGTGTCATTGAATGGGAAAAACCAAAAAATTAAGCGCTCTAGTTAATTCTATTTAAGGAATAATTTCATTGCCTGTGAATTGTAATCATTTTGGGATACATTGGTCCAATAAAGTCTCATAAGAGCCTTGGGGCCAAAAATGTGCTAGAATTTGATGCTATTGTTCTCTCAAATTATAAAACCTATAAATGTTGTATAAACATATAATTGGGAATTCTTTCAATGTACAAAATATTATTTTTGTTTCTCCCAACTCTTGATAGTTTTCTTGTAGTTGTGATGAATGCAATATTGTAACATACATCATCTATTGATATTTTATGTTCCAAAACTTGTGGTGTTGATTAGATAGTGCTAACACATATAGGAAGGATATTCAATGCTATTGGAGGCATTATTTTTCTATCCATATATCTCAATCCTTTTTGGGATATATTAGTTTAACAAAATCTCTTAAGAGCCTTTAGACCCAAATAGTGACAAACTTTGACATGACTATTCTCTCAAACTGTTGCACCTATAAGTGTTTTTTCTAAACCTACAACTAGATATTAGGTCAATCTATAAAAAAATTCTCAATTCCCCAACTTCAATTTAGTTTCTTTGATTTGTAACAAATGCAATATTATAAAAAGTATTATTTTTCTTCAATATGGCAGTGCTAATAGTAATATTATGTTATGCAGCTCATGGAACCAAGTGGATAGTCCCAACATGATTAGGTGGGCTATTTAATAGCATTGGCATTATATTTCTACCCATTTATTCTAATCATTTCAAGCTATATCAGCCTAACAAAGTATATTAAGAGGCATGGGACCAAAAAATGTTAAATTTTGACATGACTAATCTATCAAATTGTGGCACCCATTAATGTTACATCTAAACTTATAGTTGGATATTAGGTAAATATATAAAATCCTCTCTCAAAATTTCCCTAAATCTTGGAATATTTTTTGAAGTGGTGACACATGAAATGTTGTAGAAAACATCAATTTTCTTTAGTGTAAGGGTGCTAAGAGTGATATTTTACATTCCACACCTTGTGACACTAAACAAAAATGGTTAACAAATTTAAGTGGCTTGATAAATACTATTAGAAGAATTTTTTCTACCCATAATCCCAACCCTTTCATAATATATTGGTCTAACAAAGTCTCTCAAGAGCCCTAAGATTGAAAAAGCACCAAAATTTTATGTGACTTTTCTCCTAAATCATGACATCTAAAAATGTTCTATTTAAACCTTTAAATAGGAATCGAGTTAATCTATTGGAGCCTCTTTCTATTTTCCCAACTCTGCATACTTTTCTTGTGGTTGTGATGAATGAAATTCTATAAATGTAATAGTTTCATTCATCATAAGGATGATAAGAGTGAAATTTTATATTTCACAGCTCATGAAATTGAATTCATAGTGCCAACATGGTTAGGTGTGCTATTTAATGCTAATAGAGTCACCATTTTTCTATTGATGCATATATATCCTTATAGGATAAATCACTACAATGATGTCTCGTAAGAGTCTTGAGAAAAAAAAGTTATAAAAAAATTATAAGAATGTTCTTGCAATTTGTGACACCTAGGAAAATTCTATCTAAACTTGCAATTGGGCATTGGGTCAATCTATGAAAATATCTCTCAATTTTCACCAATACTAATGGTTTTCTTGAAGTGGTAGAAAATATAATGTTACAAAGATTTTGTTTTCTTTAGTTTTATGGTACTAAGAGTGATTTATTGCAACCTATACCTCATTCAATTGAACCAATCTAGTGTCAACATGTCAAGGTGAGTTGGTAGATGCTATTAGAAGTTTCATTACATTGCCTATGAATATTTATCCTTTTAAGATACATTGATTTGATTAGATAATAAAAAAGTAATCAAACTTTGATAGGAAAATTTTTACAATCTATGACACTAATGAATATTTTTTCTAAACATACAACTTGGTATTAGGTTAATCTATAAAATCTTCTCTCAGTTTTCCCCAATTCTTGATGATTTTCTTGTGTTAGTAGCAAACATAATGTTACAAAAAGGGTTAGTTTTCTTGATTGTTATGCTATTGATAGAGCCATCTTGCATTTTGCACCTCATGGTGCATAGTTTTTGATGAATTTAAATATCAATACATCACACATTTAGGAAGCACTTTATAGTTTCAAAGATATTATAGGATCAATATTTAATAAAAATATATAATATTTTATAGTTTGCATAAATTTGGCATAAATACTTCATTGTAAAAATAAGTATTAGAAAGGAAGACAATGCTTTTGAGTAGTTAGATTCTAATGGTAACAATGCCAATGATATAGTAGAAAATCCTAGTGATTATGTGAAGACTAAATTCATTCTTGACATTAAAATAACTTTGCAACACAAATAAAGAGAAGCTACTAGTTTTAAGCTAGTTCCTTTCCTCTTAGGCTTTTATTGAAACTATGATTAATAGAATGTAAATAATTGGAATAGATGTAGTAAAATTTTAAGGCTTGATAATAGCACTACTTTAGAATATAGGGAAACAATAAATTTGATAAACTCAACAAGTAAAAGAACATTCAAGTTATTTTTTCCTCAAGGCATGTGGAGAAGGCACTAAATTAACAAATGCAAACAAAGTTTTGTGTTTCTATCTTATACTAAATAGAATCCTTAAATGTATAGGTGCTAGCAAAAAATCATATTTTGATCACTATCAACAATGAAAAAATATCAAGTTTGAAGTGAGAATTAAACCATTTAAAACATTTATGATCATTCTCAATAAGTAATAATTTTAATATTTATTATCAAAACCATTTAATCCATTAATACATACAAAATATTTATATATTGATCTCAATAAGGCCATGCAAGTGTACATGATTTCATAAAATTGTCATATATTGTGAATATGCCTACAATACCATATAGGCATATGATGAATGTCTAAAAAAATACATATGGGTATATAATGATATATTAATAAAATAAAAATTATATGCCTACAAAGATATATAGGCATATAATGATATACATAAAAAAAAAAAAATCTATGCTTACATGCGATGAAGACATACAACAAAATATTGATACATAAAAACTACAGAGTCTCATATAAAACTATCTTGGCACATTGGGAAGATAGAGAGCCAATCTCATAATTGACAATTAGCCTTTGACAATTAGATCTAAGCTCAAGAGTAGATTCCAACTCTACTTACTAATACAAATAAACAATATATATAAATTAGTATGTAAAGCATGACACATAAAATGACATAAGTGAACAATACTTTTTTACATTAAATTACAAGAAATTCACAATGATGTTTACATTACCAACTAATACCTATATAAAAGGTATAAAAGATGATATTACTACAACATTACCCATGTCTAGTGATCCATGAAGATGGGGAGGAGTCTCTAATGAAGTTATCACATAAAAATAAAAATAAGGTTATCTTACGTAAATAATGAAACCTACATATACATGATTAAAAATACTAAAACTTATGTTAGTGTAAGTTGAAAAAAAATACTACCACTAACATGTGTGGATGTCGAAGGTCTAATATCCACATTTTTAACATTAAATTATCATTTTAAGATCAACACTGATATATGAAAAATAAATTGGCATATAGTATATTTGCTAATGCTATACAAACATACCTAAGGAGTTGTTAGGGACACAAAAGTATGAGGTGAGTTCATATGGGATGTAGGATGCATTATTTGACCTTGAAATTTTATAATAAAATAAAATGCTTATTAATTTTTATTCATATGTAATAATATTTAATATAGTTAATTCTAAAATTCATTAGGAAATATATTAAATTTCATAACTTTATTTAAAGATATTTATGGTTTGATACCATTTTTTTCCTTCAATATAAAGTATTTGTGATCATCATGCTCTCAAATGTAGAATGGTGATGTCATTCAAATTGTGTGAAATACTCCTAAGTTTATAAAATCTTGATCAATATATGTGTTATGCTCCTCAACCTCTATATCAACCTCATTAGTATATACAATCTATTATCTATGCCTCATCACATAGCTCTTTGTCTCATGAATGCATACAAACATGTAAGCATGACAATGGTGTGGTGATACCTCACACCTTGAAGGCTCGCCTCATTACCCTAGGATAAATACATGTTATGATCAACCAATGATTGTGTGAGTGAACTAATAGATTGTAGTATTTGAACCTTTCAATGTCATACAATTGAAGGCATTATGACATACTAAATAATTGACTGACCAAGGGGTCTCACTAGTTGTTCTTGTGCATGATGTGCATCTCCCTATCCCACATAGAGCCTTTGCCACTTCCCTTTGCTCGTCCCTCATAAAATATTGAGACACTTCATGGTTACTACATGGTGGCTAATAAAAAAAATTCCACATATCCCAAAAGTTTTTATTTATTTTCTCTGGGTTGTACTTATGGATTGAAAATATTGTATAACTTGTTTCTAATAGTGCAATATTTTTTGGGTTAGTGAACAATGTGCACAATTTGTATTTGGTATTTTTTTTCCTTCACCATATCTTAAGACAATTTTGTTGTGTAAAATCGATGACAATTTTGTCTATGGCTTGTCCATGTGTTTATTTACCTTGTGATGAAATCAATGTGATATATAAAAGGTTCTAATGATGTTGCAAGAGCTTGGTGGGGCATGCTTATTGGATTAAATTTTTCTATCAACACTTTATGTTTAGTTTTGTCATTTTTAGTTTTTCCTAAAATATTTTGTTATGTTTTAGGAGGATGTATGAGAATTATATGAGGAGTTTGAGGGGTTTTTTTTAGATCATGTTCTTCTACCTCATTTTATTAGGTGGAAGAGGATGGTTTGGATTGAATTAAAATTTATAAATCAAAATCAATCATGAAAACATAATTTAATCTTAATTTTTCATTATAAAAAAATGATATAAATGACCTCTTGTACATCAAGACATTGTTGATGAGGAAAAGATGGCTTTGATTCAACTTATAAATATGGTCACATTTTCTCCCACTTGTGTTTTGTTGTCAATTAAGAAAATAAAAATGAAAAGAGGTATCTTTTGGCTACTATATATATTTTAGTTTATGTTAGTATAATACACCCACCCTATAACACAAATACATTTAGGTTTGGATTAATTAAACCTGAATGTGCTCACATTATAACATGAACACATTATATTTCTATAATACAAGTACATTACTTTTATTTCACCTCCAAAATATTTTTTAGCCACTTCTTAACCCTCGTCTTTCTATACATACCCATTGATACCGGTCAATATTGACAAAAGAACTGATAATCTTATTTTTCTTCTTTCTTATCACTTCATCTATTAAACAAAACTTTTGAATTCATCTATAAGCATATCTTCTTCTACTCAAAGAAACATTGTTAGATCTTCATTAGCATTCAAGACTGCCTATCCATTTTTGGCATGAGAGATACACATTTAAGAGGATGGTAAGTGTTGTATTTTATAGATAATAACTTTTTATACAAATTTTAATTACAAACCATTTACAAATTAAATGATAAATTGAATGATGTTTTCTACACATGAAAAATTTCATTCCTATTGAATAATCTCATTCATTCTAACTTTCAAATTATTAAACTTTTCTATACATGATCAAATTTAAGTATCCATGGCCTTAGTAACTCAGGCTTTAAAAAAACCTATCCTGACCTTACAAGAAAACAATCAAATCCTACTTCATTCTAATTCACCTACATTGATTAAACCACAGACAACAAAGGCCTGCAACCAGTGACTAGTGCCAAAAGCCACAATAAATTAATTCAAGTACCCAAATCTTCATTTTGTAACTCAGGTTCAAAAAATCTAATCTAACCTTACTCACAATAAAACAATCAAACCCCACTTCATTCTACTTCACCCACATTGATTTGAACCACAGACAACAATGGCCTGCAAGCAGTGACTAGTGCCATAATCCACAACAAACAAATTCAAGTACCCAAATCTTCATGGCCTTTGTAATTCAGGATCATAAAAACTAACCTAACCTTACTCACAGTTAAACAATCAAAACCCACTTCATTCTAATTCACCTACATTGACTGAACCACAGACAACAATGGCCTGCAAGCAGTGACTAGCGCCACAATCCACAACAAAATCACATAAACATATCTTATCTTGTTAAAACTTGGAACAAATCCAAGTCAAATATTTTCATCTTGGCTCTTTGCACAACCGATATATCATATGAATTTCAAAGTAGTAAAAGATAAGATAAGATAGAACGAACAAAGATAGATACCCCAGTATCAGATTTGGTTCTCCTACAAGTACAGGACAACTGCTCTTTTTAATAAAAAACTGGATCCCAATACTACCAGTAGCAGATATACTTCTCCTACAACTATCAGATATAGTAGCAGGATACACCCGTATCAGATTTAGTTATCCTTCAACATATCAGATATAGTAGCATGATACACCAGTATCAGATTTACTTATCCTTCAACTATCAGATATAGGAGCATGATACACCAGAATCAGATTTACTTATCCTTCAATTATCAGATATAGTAGCATGATACACCAGAATCAGATTTACTTATCCTTCAACGTATCAGATATAGGAGCATGATACACCAAATCAGATTTAGTTCTCCTACAAGTATCAGATATAGTAGCATGATGGACAATTGATTATATTGGCTAGAATCGGGAGAAATGGCGGCTGAGCAGATCGTGCTCCTCTCTCTCACGGAAGGTGGAATAAAGGACCAAACCTATGGCCCCTGCTGCTTCCACCATAACTTGTCTTTCAAGACCTTTGTTGCAGCATTTAGACGCTTGTTTAGTTGCAGCCAGGACTATTGGATTCTCACCCACAAGTGCTGCCAATTTTGAGGCTGATATATTGGGTGCCCCCATTCTATATGCCTATCTTCTACCAGAGAGAGTCAATTTTCTCTGTTGGAAGAACACTTTCAGGAGAAGAACTTGATTGTAATGGGGAAATGGTGGTTCCCATGAGAAGCATTATAAGTCTGGTGAAAAGTGTGGATAAGTGTTATCCACCCAGTTCTTATCTTAAGGTGGATGAGGTCGTCTCAGGCCACATCTTTGATAACAAATGACATTTTGTGATGATATGCACTTTTCCTGTTGGTTGTGGACTCATGTTGATCTGTTTGTTTTTGATTTAATGATTAGTCATCTGTCTATTTGTTTGTAATGTAATGATTAGTGATCTATTTGTTTTTAATGTAATGATTAGTGTATAGAGTAAAGTATTTTTCATAAGTTGTCAATAAATGATTTGATTTTAGTTTTGACTTTATCATCATTTGTTTTTTATTGGTCAATTTTGATCTTTTAATTTATTTATCTATCGTCCAAGGTTAAGTTTGTAGCTTGTAGAATTGAATTAGTTTAGTTGTGATTTATGAAAATGGTATTTATATTTTCAAAATTTTAATTTTAATTTTGGGTTATGACATTTATTTCTAACTGTTTGTTATGAGTCAACTAAAATGCAAAAATATTTGAATTAAAGGTTAATGTGTTGCATAAAAGAACAAATCTTATTTTATTTTGAGGATCTAGCATACATATAGCATTGAAAGTACACCTCTTGCACACATCAAGGATCATCAAAGTACTATCATGTGACATCAACACTACATCAATAGTCTAAGACATTTCTCTTAACTTCTTTCTAACTGTACATTAGTTTTGCAAAGTCATTAAATTGGTAACTAGAGGTTCAACCAAAGAAAATAATCCTTGCATAACAAATTCCCTTAGGTCCACACTTATATTTTTTTTACTATGGATCAAAAACATCCAACCGAAAAGATTACAAACTTGAAACTTTGCAAAGTTCACTTCTACAATGTTAGTTTAGATCCATGCAAAAGGACCAGATTTGTAGATATGGGAATGATCTTGTAGTCAAGCTAGGGAATTTTATAGTTCAGAAAGTGAACCGCACAATTATACAAAAAAATTGTGCTACTTTACAAACAATCATCTGACAAGCCCTAATTTTTTGGTGTAACGGAAAAATGATATTCGGTAGAGTCAAAACAACATCAAATCAAGAGCTAAGTATCTTTATTTTATTATTTAAATTATGAGCATTTATTTTAGTTTCATAATCAATGTCAACTAATTAATCTTTTTGGGCATTTTACTATTTATTGTTATTAGTTTACCTTAAGATTTTTGTAAGATTGCATTTTTTTCTTAAAGATTTATTCTCTCTCTCTCTCTATCTATCTATCTATCTATCTATCTATCTATCTATATATATATATAAGAACTTTTAGCCTAGTCTAAGGGAGATGAGACCACAAATAAGGGATCTCATCCTTTACATGAACACATTATATTAATGTGAGTAGTCCAAACCCACAAGCTTAGTAGCCCAATATGCAGAGGCAATTTTTTTTTTTTTAAACTTAAAAAATTTCAATTATAAAGTTTTATTGAAAATTAAATTTTAAATAAAAAATTAATAGGGTGGGGTCCACAAACCCCTGTACCCTATTTTGCAAGCCCGACAAGTCGCACAGTGTTGAAAACATCGGTGACCATGTCGGCCCCCACTTGGGGTTGCCAACAAGGCTCCCCCAGCCAGTGGTGTCGGGCCAGTTGGGGCCTAGCCCCCACAATTGTGGCCCCCGGTCCTGTGGGGACTGCTTGCCTAGCCGCAACCAATTCAAAATTAAATCACCTGGTATTTATTAAATAATTTTTAATGTCTTTTCATATCCATCGCTCAGTCATCACTTGGGCACTACCAACGTGTCATTGTCGTCAATGGGGCCGCCAATGAGCCACCCATAAGCCTAATTGGGGCACTTTTTTTAAATGGGCATAAATTTCACCTAGGATGTTGGATTTTTTACTTCCATTAATTGATGAAAAGATCTCTTTGAGAACTACGTAGTGGTATTGGTTAGTTTCCAATATTTTATTGTTTTCATTAATTTTGGGGGCTTGGAAGCTAGATGTTCTCTTGTACACGGTTTTGAGCATAACTCTTGCATATGGAGTCAAATATTTTATTTTGAATAGGCATTAGAAAGAATGTGTAGTGTACTACATAGTCGATCAAGTATTTTTTAGTTTGTGGTGCAAAGAGAGGATTATACTTATTTGATCACTTGTAGGTTCCTAATATTTGGGTTGTCATTGTGTGAGCATCCGGATGAGTCAAGAGGTAAAATATTGAGGGAGTACATATTTTTATATGATACTTATGATGGTACAATTGATTATCATTTTGACTTGCTTCTTGGTATAGGTTTGCAGGTGTTTTTAGAGATAGAATTTGATGATGACATGTACATAAGTTATCTTTGACTTTGAGAAAATGGGTTGACACGTGTGGAGACTAGGATTCTTGTGTGGTTGATAGTTGAGTGCATGTACAATATTGGTGATGATTATGGTGTCATGGATATGTAGGTGCATTTGAGAATTAACATGACATGATCATGTGTGTGGTTACTTGGCAATGATATGGTTTGGTGTTAGGAGGTTGTTCTTATCTCCTAGATGCTTGATTAGTTCCTTGATTATGGTTACTTATTTGTGGACATGTTTGGCGAATCAGATTTGTGGTTGATTTTATGTTTGACTCTTGTTGTCTATAGGATTATCTTCTTTGATATCTTGGTTTGCAAGTTACTGATGTGATAATGAGTTTGCATTCTTTAATGTTTGGGATCTTTGAGTTATACAAATTGTGGATTACCTACCCTTTTTATTGTAGTGGGATGACATAGATATGGAATGTCTACATCTAAGATATTGATTCATTGTTGATGTATGTACTTTTTTATTTGACCTTATCTATGGTGATTTTTGAATTGGTATGTTGATTTTGGATGAGAGGATATATTGTTAGAATACTTGATTATTCGATTTTTGGGACTTGTAGCATGTGGTTTTATCATGATGTCATGATAGCTTGGTTACATTTCATTGGTTACAAATTTTAGTGGGAGATTTTTGACAATGATGACTTGGTGATGTAGGATTTTTTTCTAATGTTTTGATGGAAGATGTATCTTCTTGGCTTGGAGATCTTGATTCTACTTGATTTTATTAAAAATTTAGTTGCATGTGTGGACCTGGATGATCTTCATTTAGGAGATGGTTGTCACGATGCCATGTGTAGCTTGGTATCATGGTTCAGTAGGAGTTGTTGGAAGTGGCATGGATTCATCGTTGGTGATGGATGATCTTCTTTAGTGTTTGTTGATGTCTTGGAGGAGCTCTTAGATCATGTTGCTACAAAAGAGATCTTTCACATTTATAGGTTCATTGTTAGAAGATGATTATTTTCATGTGATTGGAGATGTTAATTCTTGTTTTAGAGTGTGTTTGGTATTGTGTCTTAGATTACTTTGGATATCAATTTGAGTATTGGCATGATACAAGTTCTCTTGAGACTAGGATGTATGCATTGGTACATGTGATCTTCTAGGAGGAGATGGTTAGATCATCATGTCATGATAGGTTCTTGATTTTGTAGCTGGATCTATTTCATTGATCTTGTTGGTTTTCTTGGTATTGAGTACATTGGTCATTTTCTTGGGAGCTTCATGATGGTGTGGTGTTGCATTTGGACCTTAGTGGAATTATCATTGGAAGGTACTTATGTATACTTGGAGACTTGGGTGAGGCTATATTTCTCTTGTGATTAGAGACATTTTCTTGAGGTTGTTACACTTTGGAGGTTTCAATAGGAAGACCAAGGAGCCTTCACCTAGATATGGACGTGAGTTTATGATGGACCTATAGAGAATATTGTTCTTGGAGTGGGTCATGATGACTTGGTTATCTTGGAGGGGCATTCTCATTCCCCACTCTTGATCTACTCAACGGTTTATCATCTAATAGGGTATTGACCATCCTATTTTTTATGTGTTTTATTTTTGTAATGTCGTAAAATTGCACCCCTTGCTATTTCACATGCATTTTTGTATTTTCTTTAGTGTCCACTCCCTTAGCATCTTGTGTAGGCTCATTTTAGCCCCTACATCAGCCTTTTCCCTTCTCAAGATGCTTGGAAATCCCTTTTTAATAGCTTCCTTTGTGCATTAGCTTTGTGTTAAACTTTATGCTTTTCTTGTTCTTTTCGTTTTGTAGTGTGATGTGTTGATGTGTTCGGACACTAGCATGCCATGCGGATGTCTGCGCATTGTGCTAGCATCCTATGACGTTTCAATGTTCAAACGACCACTTCCAAGCATGTTTTCCCTTTGTCAGCCTCTTTCGTTGGTGGTAATGGTCTAGGACAACTTATAGTGGCTCAAGAAGCTTCTTTTCCTTCCTCTCCTCTCTTTAAAAGCTATCTTTTCATTCCATTTTGGTCTTTGAGCTTCTTCTCCTTCTTGGCTCCTCTCTAAGACATTCTCCCATCTTTCTTGCACAAATATCCCACCTGTTACAGCAGCCTCAAGCTCTCAAGCTCTCACAACATCCTTTGTAACTCTCTGGGATCTTGCAACTATCTTGCTCTTCCTCTTTGGCTTCCTTTAGCCTTGCAACTGATATCTCTCTTGCCTTATGCTTGCAAGCATCCTGTGATTTCTCACATCCACTACCTATTGCATTTGTATTTTGTATTGTTCCTTGAGGTAGTTTAGAGGCGGTTAAGCCCATTTGGAATCTCTTGAGAATAAAGAAACTCAGTGAATCCCCTTCTCTACATTTTGGTGAACCTGATGTGAAACACAATATTTTAAAAAACTAGGAATTTATTTACCCCAAGTTGGTGGGGTCATGACTTTTGACTCGGTGCTCGAAATTTAGAACCATTTGTACCTTTGAAAAGGTCTCCAAGAGGACTAATTCAGTCTCTAAAATACGATGCCTTTGGCTATCAAATTTTAGGGACCGACACAAGTTTCGACCCCAAATTATGCTTCAAAGACCTCCAAAAATGCAAATTACTAAAACCTATAAAATACAGAAAAATTTCAAAAATCTAGATTTTTTGGTTTTTCTTAGTTCTATTATCAGTAGACTTGTTTATTCATTATTTATCATATTTAACTTACTATTTTCAAAATGAGTTTAATATCTTCTTTTATCAGCTCAATATCTAATTCTATTTGAAATGTTAATGATGTTCTATTTCATGCATGTGATGGTGACTTGGCTTTACCCATGTCACTCAGTATCTTTGATCCTTCTCATGAAATTCCTCTTGTGTAGGGGGATATTTTGTTGCACAAAGATGAAATCATTGATACTTTTCTTAATGTTACTCTACCTACTCTTCATTCCGATGCACTCTCTTCTAGAGATGATGCATTTGTGAATGATGAATATCCCTTTCATTCCAATGCACTCTTGTCTAGAGACATTGCATTCGTGAATGATGAATCTCCCTTTCATTCTAATGCACTCTCTTCTAGAGATGTTGCATTAGTGAATGATGAATCTCCTTCCCCATCTGATCCTCCCTAGATCGATGTTGAGAATGTGTCTTCAAATAATTATTCTACTAGTTGTGATGATTTTGTAAATGCAATCTATGTCTATGTTGCCCCTAAAAGGCCTAAGAGACCGGTGATTTACCTAACTCCAGCTAGTCCTTCTCCTAAAAGGATTTGTTCTATTGACAGTGTCTCATTTGATGGCAACTCTCTTGATATTTTTATGGCTCCCTCCTACAGAGCCCCTTCTCATGAGAATAGAATGAATAAACAACAAAGCCTTCCTCAAGCACCTAAGCCTACAACTAAGGCACTCGGTGATTACGATCTTGTCGAGCAACTTTGAGTTACTCTGGCTAAGATATCATTGTGGGACTTACTTTATTCTACTGGTGTATCAAGGTATGCTTAAGCCTTGCAAAGATCCTCTTTCCTATCTACGCTGGCCAATGGATGTTAATGCATTGATGGCTCATATTCATGCAGATTCATGAATATCACATTAAATTATCCATAAGAACTTACGCCATGGGATGTCACGAAACAAGTGGATCCTTTAATTATTATAGTTAATATTAATCTTGTTGACATTAGAAATACTCTTGTTCGCTAGTTTCGCTTAATGTGTGTAGCATTGATCTATTGCCTAAGATTAATATTGATTCATCTTCTCTTAATGCTTCTTATGTTTGTCATTCATGTGTTCGATAATGTCGATTCGACAAGCCCTAGGCACAATAGTCTTTCCTTTGAGGTTGGGACCCATTACCGTACCCACCCTTGTATATGCTATGTCAAAAAATTTACCATATAATATTCTTCTTGGTAGACCATGGATTCATGCTATGGGTGCAGTCCCATCTACCTTACATAAATCTATTAAGTTCATTTGTAACAATCAAGTAGTCATAGTCAGGACTAACCCTGAGGCTATGCACTTATGTGAAATGGAAGTCGCTAGTTCAGGTTTTGGTTGTGCCTACTCTTATTCCTTTAGTGTCTTCCAGTTGTCTCGATGTTTACTCTAGTAGTACCTACTACAAAGGATACTCTTGAGATAGATGTCCCTGAAGAAGATCCTTCTGAAGCAAGAAATCATAAGTCTGCTCCTTCTACCTATTCACAAGGAAATGCATGTCTTGGTGATGATTAGGGTTCTCTAGAATTTACAAAACCTACATTGGGGAATATAAAGTCGACCTGATCCACTTAAGCCTTCCAATAACATCGTCCAAACCCGCTATCGAAGATGATTACTCTTCCATATCGTGGGGTAATGTGAGCAATAGTTGTAATATCCTTAATGTTGATCCTCCTCCTTTTGAGGAAGATGATTACACCTCTATTAAAAAGTGTATAATGTTGGTAGTCCTATCAAGAAGCTGATAGTGATCTCATAGAAGAGTGTGATTCCCATTGTTGGAATAATGCTCTCTATGAAGATCCTCCATTATCTAATATCTTTGTGTCTTCTTCTTGTGAGCAGTCAAAATTTTCTCCACAAGAGAAAGGGTTGCTTCCTGCTCCTCATTCTTTATCTGAGCAAGAGCGTATTTTTTTGTGGCTTCTAAAATCCCATTTGATTACTCTTCCTTCTCCTACATGTAAGAAATTTCATAAACAAGATAAAGAAGAACATTATTTCTATGCATACCATTGAGTGCCTGGCCATTCCACTAGTGAATGTAAGGCCTTGAAGGATAAAATACAAAAAATTCTTGATTTAGGTGCCATCACTCATTTATTTGTTGATGCACTTGCCTATTCTTCAAATGACAAGTGATATCGAGGCCTACCTCTATCCTGTATATTCTAAGTATCTTGCATGGTTCTCCTCCCCTGTGTGTTGGGGGCAGTGATAACTTGTTTTAGAGATTTGCATCCTTCTAAGGACCCCCTCTCTTCTCTCTATCTTTCAATTGGAGTGTCCCCTTTAGTGGGACCCTTGCTATCTTGAAGGGTTCCCAAGGGACCCCCTTTGAAATTTTTTACCTCAAATGAATTCATTGGTGTCTAGCTTGGGGGCAACTCGACTAGACCTATATTTTCTATGACTCTCTTGCAATGCAGCTTGTGGTAGCCATAGGCTTCTCTAATTAGTCTTGCTCTGCAAGACCGAGAACCTATAGAGCTTCTTTGCATCAAGCTTTCCTAACATGCTTAGTCTGTGGATTAACATGTTACTTTGCACTTTGTGTTAATATGCACTTTTCTTGTTCGTTGTGGACTCATGTTGATCTGTTTGTTTTTTATTTAATGATTAGTCATTTGTTTGTTTGTTTTTAATGTAATGATTAGTGTATAGAGTAAAGTATTTTCATTAAGTTGTCAATAAATGATTTGATTTTAGTTTGACTTTATCATCATTTGTTTTTTATTGGTCAATTTTGACCTTTTAATTTATTTTTCTATTGTCCAAGGTTAGGTTTGTAGCTTGTAGAATTGAATTAGTTTAGTTTTGTGATTTATGAAAATGATAATTTATATTTTCAAAATTTTAATTTTAATTTTAATTTTGGGTTACAACATTTATTTTTAACTGGTCATTATGAGTCAACTAAAATGCAAAACTATTTGAATTAAAGGTTAATGTGTTGCATAAAAGAACAAATATTATTTTATTTTGAGGATCTAGCATACATATAGCATTGAAAGAACACCTCTTGCACACATCAAGGATCATCAAAGTACTATCATGTGACATCAACACTACATCAATAGTCTAAGACATTTTTCTTGACTTCTTTCTAACTACATTAGTTTTGCAAAGTCATTAAATTGGTAACTAGAGGTTCAACCAAAGAAAATGACCCTTGCATAACAAACTCTCCTAGATCCATACTTCTTTTTTCTACTATAGATCACAAACATCCAATTGAAAAGATTACAAACTTGAAACTTCACAAAGTTTGCTTCTACAATGTTAGTTTAGATCCATGCAAAAAGACCAGATTTATAGATATGGAAATGATCTTGTAGTCAAGCTAGGGAATTCTATAGTTCAAAAAAATGAACCGCACAATTATAAAATAAATTTATGCTACTTTACAAACAATCATTTGACAAGCCCTAATTTTTTAGTGTAAGGGAAAAATGATATTTGGTAGAGTCAAAACAACATCAAATCAAGAGCTAAGTATTTTTATTTTATTCTTTAAATTATGAGCATTTACTTTAGTTTCATAATCAGTATCAACTCATTAATCTTTAGGTATTTTACTATTTATTGTTATTAGTTCATTTACCCTAAGATTCTTGTAAGATTGCATTTTTTCTTACATTTTTAGGATTTATTCCTTCTACATTAATATTTTAAAACTATATATTATAACTTTTTGGGGAACTTTTTTTAAATGGGCATAACTTTCACCCTAGATGTTGGATTTTTGACTTCCAATAGTTGATGAAAAGATCTCTCCGAGAACTACATAGTGGTACAGTTTAGGTTCCATGATTTTATTATTTTCATCAATTTTGGGGCTTGGAAGCTAGATGTTCTCTTGTACACATTTTTGAACATAACTCTTGCATATGAGTCAGATTTTTTTTAATTTCGAATAGGCATTAGAAAGAATGTGCAGTGTACTACATAGTGGATCAAGTAGATTTTCAATTTGTGGTGTAAAGAGAGGAGTATACTTATTTGATCACTTGTAGATTCCTAATATTTTGGGTGTGATTGCATGAGCATGTGGATGAGTCAAGAGGTAAAATATTGAGGGAGTATATATTTTTATATGATATTTATGATGGTACAACTAATTATCAATTTGGTGTTTCTTGGTATAGGTTTACAGGTGTTTTTTAGAGATGGAATTTGATGACGACATGTACATAAGTTTTCTTTGATTTTTAGGAAATGGGTTGACACATGTGGAGACTAGGAGTCTTGTGTGGGTGATAGTTGAATGCAGGTACAATGTTGGTGATGATTATGGTGTAATGCATATGCAGGTGCATTTGAGAATTGACATGACATGATCATGTATGTGGTTACTTGGTGCTGATGTAATGTCCCCGTGCATGGTTGGGTGTGTCCCAGTGGCCACATGTCCAGCGGGCTTGGGTAAGACCCCAGATTCTTTGGTGGTGGCTTCGATGGTTAAAGATTCCTCCCTATTCATCACCCTTAACACCCTGGGTAGCCACCCTCACTACTAGGCCAATATTTTGGTGTAGTGGTTGGGCCTTAGTGGTATCAGAGCCTCGGTCTTGAGGTTGAGACCCACGAAGTGTGGTGGGATGTAATGTCCCCATGCATGGTTGGGTACATCCCAGCGCTAAGGCCCAACCACTACACCAAAATACTGGCCTAGTAGTGAGGGCTCATACCCAGGGTGCTAAGGGTGACGACTAGGGAGGAATCTTTCACCATCAAAGCCACCACCGGAGAATCTAGGGTCTTATGCAAGCTCACCAAACACGTGGTCGTCGAGACACACCCAGTCGTGCATGGGGACATTACAGCTGATATGATTTGGTGTTAGGAGGTTTTTCTTATCTCTTAGATGCTTGATTAGTTCCTTGATTGTGGTTACTTATTTGTGGACATGTTTGGCGAATTAGATTTGTGGTTGATTTTATGTTTGAGTCTTGTTTTCTATAGGATTATCTTCTTTGATATCTTGGTTTGCATGTTATTGATGTGATGATGAGTTTGCATGCTTCAATTTTTGGGATTTTTGAGTTATATAGGTCGTGGATTAGCTACCAATTTTATTGTAATGGGATGACACAGCTATGGAATGTCTACATCTGAGAGATTGATTCATTGTTGATGTATACTTTGTTAGTTGACCTTGTCTATGGTGATTTATGCATTGGTATATTGATTTGGGATGAGAGGATAGATTGTTAGAATATTTGATTATTCGATTGTTGGGACTTGTAGCAAGTGGTTTTATCATGATTTCATAATAGCTTGGTTACATTTCATTGGTTACAAATTTTAGTAGGGGATTTTGACAGTGATGACTTGGTGATATAGGATTATTTTCTAATGTTTTGATGGAAGTTGTATCTTCTTGGCTTGGAGATCTTGGTTCTCCTTGATTTGATTAGAATTCTAGTTGCATGTGTGGGCCTGGATGATCTTCATTTAGGAGATGGTTGTCACGATGCCATGTGTAGATTGGTATATGATTCAGTGGGAGTTTTTGGTAGTGGTGTGGATTCATCGTTGGTGATGGATGATCTTATTTAGTGTTTGTGGATGTCTTGGAGGATCTCTTTGCTATAGAAGAATTTTCACATTTATATATTCATTATTGGGAGATGATTATCTTCATGTGATTGGAGATGTTGATTCTTGGTTTAGTGTGTGTTTGGTATTGAGTCTTAGATTACTCTATATACCAGTTTGAGTATTGGCATGATACAAGTTCTCTTGAGACTAGGATGTATGCATTGCTACATGTGATTTTCTAGGAGGAGATGATTAGATCATCATGTCATGATAGGTTCCTAATTTTGTATTTGGATCTATAGCATTGATCTTGTTGGTTCTCTTGGTATTGAGTATATTGGTCATTTACTTGGGAGTTTCATTATGGTGTGGTGTTACATTTTTAGCTTAGTGGATTGATCATTAGGAGGTACTAATGTATACTCAGAGAATTGGGTGATGTTGGAGTTCTCTTTTGATTAGAGACATTTTCTTGAGACTGATACTCTTTGAAGGTTTCAAAAGGAAGATCAAGGATCCTTCACCTGGATATGGATGTGAGTTCATGATGGACCTATAGATAAGATTGTTCTTGGAGTGAGTCATGATGACTTGGTTATCCTAGAGGAGCATTCTCATTCCCCACTCTTGGTCTACTCGGTGGTTTATCATTTAATAGGTATTGACCATCCTATTTTTGATGTGTTTTGTTTCATGCTTTGTTTTCTCATGGGAATGAATCTTGAGCCATGGTGATTTATTTTGGGAGACTTGTTTGAGGAATTTTTAGCATGATTTTACATTGCTTTATTTGTCATAGATATGGACCTTGAGCTATGGATAGTTGGTTATGGGGGATTCATTTTGAGAGATGGTTAAAATTGTTATCTCTTTGTGCATATGATTTTATGTTATCATCCATTAATGCGGAGTTTAGGATATGTTCATTGGACCGATTTCCTAATTTGGGAATGGATACATTGAGTTTGATCTTCTTGATTAGAGAGGCTTACATCCATGTTAGCATTGTACATGATTCATATGTTGCATTTGATCTTTGAGATTGAGTGGTTGGGTGTTATTGATGCTTCTCATTTTGGGTTGTAAGGAGATCATACTTGAAATAATGTTAACCCTTTGAGGTGTTGGTAGGAGGACATGTTATGGTTTACAAGTTTTCTCTCTTCATTATATGGTTCCTTCTTGGAGGTTCATGTTCATATGATTTGGGAGGATTGTGGTGACACATGAGAGTATGTGACTATTTGTGTTGCATGTGTAGATCATTGTGATTATTCTTGGTACTTCATATTTTGATCATTTATGACACCTTGGTATAGTGTTGATTGGTGGACTTGGCATTCCTAAGATCATTTTTTAGATTCAACATTACCCATGTAGTGGGAGATTTTGGATATGTATGTTTGATACAAGGAGCTTGTGATTGTAGTTTATGGGTTGAATATGTCGGCATTAGTTTACTGATCTTGTTGATACCTAAGAGGCATGGATGGTTGGATGTATTAGCATGTGTCATGGATGCTATTTTTTATCATGTGGGTTTCTACCTTGGACAACAACTTGGAGCCTTTGCTATCACTTGGATTTGATGCTTGAGTTCTTGGATTAGTGCATCTTCACCTAGGCATGTTCCTTTTCTTCCATAGGTGGCACATTGGAGGATGAGAGGAGTTCTTTCTTGAGATGGTGATCACTTTCATTTTATTGTAGGTATCTTGATGGAGCACATTAGTGTGTTGGAGATTCGTGTGGATTCATGTATGTCTATAATGATGTATTTCATTGATTGACCCTTATACAACATATACAACAATTGGGAGAATGTTAGGATATGGTGTTGTACACCATTGCATAAAATATTATATTATATGTTATAATTAAATAATTATTTATTTGTGGTAAACCTAGGAGGTGTGTTTAGTCGCATTAGACAATTATTTGGGGCCACTTGTAAAGTTGTATTGTAATATTGAGTCATTATTTTATGTGTATGAGATATAGGATATTAATTTATTGTTTGGGGAAAGCATTTAATAAATTGAAAAAATAGTATCCAATATTAAATTAGGGGTCAATGGTTTTTTGTTCACTTGGTTTTTTGGCACATGGTTTTATCTTACCAATTGGTTGTATTTGTGTGAGCTTGTATCTATAAAAGAAAACACATTTTTAGTGGTTAAAGGTGGTTGGGTGAGTGGGCTATCATTATTGAGTCTTTCTGAGGAGTACATATGTGAAGAATGGCATGGGAAGCACGAATTCATGCTTGGACACATGGAGAATGCATTGGAGAGGCTTGATGCTTCAAAAGCATTCATGGTAACGTTGTAAGTGCATGTATTACTTATTTGTTGAATAATAGATGGAGTATGAATGCTTTTGGATGGAGTTTTCCCTCTTGATTTCTTAGGGTATATCTTTTGTTATCTTGTGGCTTGTCTATTTTGATCTATGCATTATGATTATTCTATAAGTTTGTGTGCATTCTTTTCTCTCATGGGGTTATGTAGGAAATGGATTAAATGAATTGGATATTGATGCATTATTTCCTAACAAGGGGATCCCATAAGTACCAAGAGTAATTTGAGAGCATTCATATATCTAATTATATTCATTTTGAGACCATTAATAGCATCCTAGGTCATGCAAGGAGGTAGATAAGGATTTTTTTTTAATAGTGAAGTTTCAAAACTTGGCATACTAGGTAGGAAAAGTTCCACAAGCATGTCAAGATGGTCAAGTCCAAAATATTAAAATTCAAGGAAAATAGGCTTAGAGGGGAAGTGGAATTTTAGGAAAGGCAATCCATGGATGAAAAGTTAAATAGGGATTATGGAATGAGAAATTTTGAGACTTTAAAATTTGTGAAGTGGATTTTTAGGGGAAAACATTGGTACTTGAGGAAAGGACATACGAATGATTGAACCCAAAATATTGAAATTAAAGGAAAAAGGGCTTAGATGGGAAAATAAGACTTTCAAGAGAGGTATTCTAGGGATGAAAATTCCAATAGGAATACCAAGATGAGAAAATTTGAAACTCTAAAACTCCAAAACTCTAAAATTTGCAAAGTGGATTTTTAGGGGAAGAATTTGGTAATTGAGGAAAGGATGCATAAATGGCCAAGCCCAAAATCCTATTTTTTAAGGAAAAAAATGATTATATGGGGAAATAGAACTTTCAAGAAAGGAATTCCAAGGATGACATAGCTTACAAGAATGCTAGGATGAGAACTTTGAAGCACCAAAAATCTAAAACTATGAAATCTGTAAAGTAGATTTGAGGGGAAAAATTTTGTAGTTGAGAAAAAGATGTTGTAGACACCTAAAAATTTCTAATGCATCTTCTAAATTCATCATTTATTGTCATCATCACTAATCACCCCTTTCATCACTATTAATTAAATAATTATTAATTATTTGATTAAACTAACCCATTTTAGACTTTAATTGAATAGTTTTTATTTATTTAATTATTTCATCATTTTCATTCACCATTTTAATTAAATAATTTTTAATTAATTAATCAATCATTTTCCTCATCCAATTTAATTAAATAAAATTTTTATCCTCTATCCACATATTTTTTTGTTTTGAAAGGGGTGAAAATAATTTATTGAAACTAAAGCTAGAAAATACAATAAAAGTCCCAGAAGACCAAAGTCATCAAAATATATGCCAAAGCTATTCCCCAAATAGAATAGATGAAAAGAGGGACTTGAAACGAACCCAACCTACAAATACAATAACCAAGAGATAAAACATACAAACCCCACACATATCTAAACATGTTGATCCTCATGAAGAGCCTGAAGTAGGATTTGGATTTTGTCTTGATCTAACTGACCCCAATTCACCACATTCCATGCCTCCCTTCCCTCAAAGGCCCATTTAGCCAAGCAATCTACCACTCTGTTCCATTCACTATGGATTTGGACAAAGGAGATAGTATCAAATTTTGAAGCAAGATGAAGAATTTGCTTTGCAATCAGAGCCAATCTCTATAAATAATCTTGAAAGTATCTCTTATTAAGAAAAGAGACTAAAATCATAGATTCTGACTCACAAGTCACCTTCTTCCAACCCATCTCATAGGCTTTCTCCAAATCCTTCAGAATAGCCAAAGCCTCCATTTTATTATTAGAGTGAACCCCCATATATATGGAGAAGAAAAACTAAACAGATATTCCCCTACTATCATGACCAACCTTTTAAATCCAAACATCACCAATATTTCCCCGATTAGAGCCATTAGTATAAGTTTTGAATATACCTTCAAGAGAGGGGTCCCACTTACCCATCTAATCCACCTTCTTAGAATATTTTTTCCTACTTACCCAACAAACTTGAGAAGTCGGGGGAAGAGAGAGCTCAAAGAGTGTAGTGGTATGCACCTCTAAAGAAGAAAAAGGCTCTCCCAAGTTGAATTTAGAATCAATAGTTTCTTTAAGCATGACCTTAAACTTATACCAAACCTGAAGAGTAGTTAGATGACACTCCTAGAAGATGTGTCTATTTCTCTCCAACCAGATCTACTAAATAATAAGAAACATACCTAACTCCTAAGCTACCAATAGAAAGGAAGCATAAGTTGTAGGAGGCCCCAAGTTCTCCCAAAATTCAAATAAAGACAAAGCATACCTAAACAATCTCCTCCAAATCATCCACCAAAGCCACCAAATTTCCATAAAATAAGTACATTGAAAAAAGAGATAATAGCACTCTCTTCACTACATCCACATAGGAAACAAAAATATAGGCCACAAAAACCTCTTCTTTGAATATTCTCCCAGGTGAGGTATTTGTTATGACTCAACAACCACAAGAACATATTTCATTTAAGCCATCCAAACTTATTCCAAATGTGTTTCCACCAAGGGTACTTTCTCAAGTTTCCATATTGAGATTCCAAAACAACATAACCTTGGGTTGGATAGAGTAAATACCCTTAGAGTCATTTCCCCAAGAAAGAATATCCCTATCCTTCAAGGAAAAACAAGGTTTCTCCATAAGAATAGAGACTAAAGTATCTCGTTCTTCTTGAGATCTACCTCTAGACCACCTTTGTGGATAGCACCAATGATAGATCAAAGAAACCATCAAAGGGGAGAAGCACTTAAACCTATCAACATTGGCCCACCTAGAATTAAAAAAATCTCACATAGGGGTTGGAGCTAAGGAAAAGAAGAGAGAACGGGTGGATTGCAATCCCAAGAGTTAGTCCAAAAGAGAGCATTCTTTCCTTTTTTAATAATCTAGAACAAGCCTTCTTTAATAAGAGTGGAGCCACTTTTAGTAGTTCTCTAGATCATAGATCCCTTTCCAATCAATTTCATTCACAAAATGTCCTCATTAGAAACTCCTAAATATTTATAGTTCAAAATACAAGCCTAGGGTTGCTTTGAAAATTTACACCACCTCTAATATAATTTTGTAGCTAAAGCTTGATTGTTCAACTCTGACGTCTTGAGACCAAGGCCACCATTCTCCTTTGGTTTTCAATCCTAATCCCAACTCACCAAACTTTATTTATGGTTGTCAATATTTCCAGCCCATAAAAATTTCTTGCAAGAGAGTTAAGCTCCTTGAGGACACATGTGGGAGCTGAAAACACCATGAGCCTATCCAGAGGAAGAGCTTGTAAGATAGAGGACAAAAGAGCCAATCTACCTACAAAAGATAAACACCTAAAGATCCAATGATTAACCTTTGACCTAAATTTTTCCAGGATCTTTTTCCATTGATTCTTCTTCAAGATTCCAGTACATAGGGGAATTCCCAAATAATCTATAGGAATCCTACCAATCTAGAAGTGAAGAATGTTGGAAATTCTATATTGAATCAAAGTAGGAGTGTTGAAGAAGAAGATACTAGATTTGTCCTCATTAATTTGTTGGCTAGACACAACCAAGTATACATACAAAGCTTTCATTAAATTGGTTTCCTCCTCAATTCTAGCTAGACCCATGAGAGCATTATCATCAACAAACTAGAGGTGGGTTGAGACTCCAAACCCCTTGTCAAACTCTAACCATGAATGAGTCCCATTTCCTTATGATGCTTCAACAACCTCCTAAGACCCTCAACCATAAGAATAAATAGATAAGGGGATAGAGGATCCCCTTACCTAAGAGCTTGAGAAGCTAAAAAGATAGGCGAGGGAGAACCATTAACTAAAACAAAGAAAGAGGAAGAACTCACACAGCTCATGACCCAAGAGACCCACTCTAAATGGAAACCAAAAGACAATAAAAATCATTGAAGGAAGGACCACATGACACTGTCATATACCTTATACATATCTAATTTAATGAACATTACCTTTTCCTTAGAATAAGACATAGAATGGATATTCTTAGGTGCCACCACAATTCCATCCATAATCTATCTCCCTTTGATAAAGCCTCCCTGCTCTAGGGAGATCAAAGGACTCGAACAATTCTTCAGTCTTTCCACAATTAGCTTAGAAAGAATCTTGAATATCACATTACACAACACAATAGGTCAAAAATAATCTAAAGAATTGGCACCCTCTTTTTTTGAAATTAGAGCAAGAAAGGTGGAATTAATGGCCCTGAGCATCTTCTTGTTAATTTGGGATTCCTAAACAACTTCCAACAAATATAATTTTATAGTGTCCCAGAACTCCTGAAAAAGCAGCTCTATGAGAAATCCATCAAGACCAGAGGCCTTACATTTCTTCATCTAGAAAACAATATTTTCCAACTCCTCCAAAGAGATAGGCACAAGAAGGGAGTTATTCATCTCATCTGAGACCAAAAGAGGAATACATCTCAAAACAAGATTCTCCTTAGGCATAGCATGTAAACCCTCCTCTATGAACAAAGAAGATTAAAATTGAACCACCTCCTTTGAAATAGCCTAGAATGAATTTAACTGTTCCCCTTGGCCCAATGAGAGAGATGCTAAAATATTACCATTTATCTGCTCCTTCATCGAATTATAAAAAAGGGAAATTTTCTTGTCTCCTTCTTGAAGCTAATCAATACAATATTTTTTGCTTCCAAAAAATCTCCTCCCATTTCTCTCATTCATCAATTTCCCTAGAGCATATGGTTTCTTCTTGAAGAAAATCCACAATCATTCTCTCTTCCTTAATTTTGAATGTTATACTATTCAATTGTTCTTGCACCCATTTCTTCGACTGAAAATGTTACCAAAAGTTGTTCCATTCCAATTCTTAAGCTTGTACTTTACAAACTGGAGGTTTTTAAAAAGGGAGAACATTGGAGTACAAAATGTTGTCCTCCCCTCCATCCACCACTTCTTCACAAGCTGGTGAAAATTATGAACATGAAGCCACATAAGTTGAAATTTGAATGGAAGTTGTTTAGACAACGAGCACAAATATGAAGAGAACTTGATTGGCCAATTATTTGAACCATTCCACCCTAGGATTTTAGATGAATATTTCCATCTATTACCAAGCCAAACCTCAACAAAAAGGAACTTGTCAAGTTTCTCAGAGATAGACCCCTCCCCACACCTCCAATTATGCTAGGTAAAGTTTCCATTATTGGGTTTTACATCCACCAAATTAAGAAATGAAATGTTGTCACACAACAAGGAAGAAGAGGGCCCCAAATGGACAACTCCTCTCGTATTTTCCCCCAAATTATATATAGAGTCAAATTCACCTACCAAGATCCAAGTACAAGAAGGTGTAAGAGACTGAATAGACATTTTATGAGACCAAAGTAGAGTCTTACCTAGAAGATCATTAAGCACATAGAAATTGGTAAGAAGAATGACCACACCTGAATCAAATCAAGATGCCAACAAAGAAAGAGAATTCCTACTAGCCATCCACCAGAGAGGCATGATCCTACAAGGATCACAAAGACAAGAAACACCTCCAAACCATCCTTGGGAACCCACACACTGGCATAAACCCCTCTTCCAAATTTTGGATGAAATCTTCATCATATCCTCATAAGGTAGTTTAGTTTCTTGAATGAATAAAATGTCAGGTTTGTTCTCACAAACCAGATCTTGAGTAGCCTTTTATCTAGGGATACAACCCAAACCCCTAACATTTCAATAAATCATAATAATTTATGAGAATAAGCAGAGTATCCAGTGTCTTAATCACACCAAATTCCACTAAAGATTCTCCCATAATCTTCATCTTCTCTGAGTCCTTTTTCCTCCCTACCTTAGTCATTTTATCACCAACATGTTTTGTTAAACTCTTCTAGTGGATTCCAAGAAGGGGCGTATCTTTCTTCTTCCCATCATACTTTAACCCAGATTCATTTTTTAGCTCACTTATAACATTTGTATCCCTATGATCCTAAGGGATATCCTCCAGGGGGTTATAATTCAATTTAGCTTATAGGTTTTCCTCCAACTCCTAATCCTTTGCCCCAAGTTCCAAAAGATCCAAAGAAGAAGCAACTCTATCCTTTGGAGCCTCAAACCTATCCAACCTTGGAATGGGACTCTAAGGGTAAAGGCTAGTTGGGTCCACACCCTATAAACCTTGAGTCTTAGAAGAATACTCATGTTCCATTGAATCCAAGTCCTCAATTTTTTTAGGAATATCAAACATGTTACCTAAGAATCCTTTATGCATGGCTTAATTCTAATGATTTGACACCCTTGCCTTTGACCAAGGTTTCACAAGTATAAACCCATTTACATCCAGTTCCTCATTCTAAACTAGGGATTTACCTTTTTCTTTAGAATTAGTTGCATGTATCGCGATTGGAGGTTGTTAGATTTTATCTCCCAACCTCAGGCAGTTCCTTTGCATATGTCCATACTCGTGAAAAGAATAAAATAGAAAGGGAGAGCTTCATAGTCTACCTATTGGATCCAACACATGTTCCCCAATTTGATTTCAAGGGGTTCTAATAGGGGTTAGCAAAGGAGGTCACTCTATAATCAAGGGTTTGATGGGATAGAATTAGGGGCTTCCCCAAAACAAAAATAATAGAATGCAAGATTTATTTATGCAAGAACTCCATTGGCAGACGAGGTAGACAAACCCAAACAAGAATTTTTGACAAAATTTCCTCTGTCAGATCAACCTAGATGCCATAGTTTGATAAAAATCCTTGCCTAGTTATGAATGTATGAACCTCCTTTAGAGACCATATTCTTATCTACTATTCAGTTGAAGACCATAAAGAAGAATTCATTAGCCCCTAGGATGATTTTCATTTCTCCTTTCAGATTCCAGTTATCATGGGTCCAAGCCTCCTAAAAAGGAAAATATATGCGAACTCCCATAAATTTACAAATTAGAGCATGCTCAAATAAGTACATCACATCATCTGCCACTGCATCTAGATTAATCACCACCACTGGGTGATATTTTCTTCTTTCCAAAAACCCTTTGGGTTTTGGATGCACCCCCTGAAATTGGTTTATTCTTGGATTCATCTACCACATGCAAAAGAAAATTTAGAGCCCCACCATGCCCAGATGATGAGGAATCCCCCCACAATAGCTTCGTTGAATGATCTAATATCCCTGAAAGCTATAAAAATCCATCATTTAGCCATTCAAACTCCTTGAATTTGCATCAAAATATACTCAATTTTACATTGATTTTTCTAACAAGGTTATGCTAAGTATTTGAGCAATCCACATACTAAATTCAAATAGCATAATTTTATACTTTACAATGGAGTAAGGCTAGGCATTTTGGTGGAGGTAAAGTAAATTAGTTAGATTTATTTACTTTATTATTTCTTTTATATTTATGTGCACACACTTCATTGAGATTAGGTCATTTTCATCATTTGAATTGGTTTTTTTATTATTTCTATCATTTTATATTTTGTTTGAATTGGTTTTTTAATTATGGGGATGGAAGAATAATTAGAAATCAATTAAATAATTAAAATTATTTAATTAGTTAATCTTTTTCCTTATCCACTTTAATTAATTAATTTTTAATTATTTAATTAATTTCTAATTATTCTTTCATCCCCATAATTAACTATTTTTTAATTATTTAATTAGATCATGCATTATCCTCTATCCACATAATTAAATAATTTGTTAATTATTTAATTAGATAATTATTCCTCCAAAATTAAATAAATTATTTATTTTATTTAGTTTGCACATTCCTCTAAAAATGAATAAAATTATTATTTTATTTACTTTTTAATTATATCAATTCTATCTTTATTGGACTCTAATCCTATCTTTAGTCATCTAAAGCTAAATTTAGTGACCATTTCTAAATTTAGTGAGTTGATTGAAAATCAACCTTAATTCACTCTCACTCACTCCACTTCATCTATCCATGTAGACTCATGCACATTCCTCATGTTCTCTCTGTTGAACACACTAGAATACTGACGGGGATTGAATCAGTATACTTCAAATTTAAATCTCAATGTTTAACTAATAAAGCTAAGTTATACCATTTAAGCATTTATCTATCTAATCAAAATAGGAAAGAAGATAAGCATCTGCACAAGAACACAATTGACACCAAATATACGTGGAAAACCCCATAGGAGAAAAATGATGGTGAGAAATGCTACTTGGATCTATTGTCCAAATATGGCCTCACAAATGAATAATAGTTACAACTTTGTTTTAGGGCTACAACCCAAGGAAGCTACAACTCCCTAATTACAGTTTTAGGATCACTCCCAAGGAAGCTACAACTCTCTAATTACTGAAATATGATTGACTTTATGGCTTCAACCCACTAATAGTTATCAATTTTGCACATAAGATCTGAGGAAGATATTATCATGTTATGCTCATACACTTCTTCATCTTTGCATACTTCCATAATACTCTTCTCATAATTTATCTTCTATATATATCATCCACACACTTGCAAAATATAAATTAAGTCGGCCATAAATAAGAAAATATGAAACTTATAGCATGTCGGCCTTCATATCTATTGCTGGTACATAAAAATAATAAAAAATTATTTACATTCCTTCCAAATGATTCGGCATGACCCATGCAATATCTACAACAACTTCTTAGACTCCACTCAATCATGAATTAGTGGTGCACACTATCAACATACCTTAGTCGGCCTCAACAAAAACATAATTTCACAAAATGACTTGAAACATTTGTGTGGTACTGGAAACAAGAAATTATTCATGCACTTCATACCTTAGACACTATGGGACATGTGGAGTGTCCACAAAAGCTCATGCAACTGAACTTCACAACCTTCTACTAGTGCAAGTATTCAAACACTTGTTTTGATAAAGTTTAAGCATCTAGAACCAATTGTATCAATCTCACTTTGAAAATTGAACTTGTGGAGCACTAAATCACTTAAAACTTTAATATGCATACATTAGACATCATTGAGTATGTACTCAAAACTGGTTAGCCAATACTTCATGTCCAGAGGAATGTAGAGCATTCCAACAAGTCTCTTGAACCACTTTGCTTTTCCTTAACACAAACTGGTACTCTATCACTTCTAACTTTTTCTGCAAAAGGAATATTGACATGTGTAGACATGTAAAAATGGCTCAATGCATATCACACATCCTAAATGGAATTTTCCATTGTCGGCATCACTTTCATTATCATTATTGCATTTTGCTTCATTAACATCCTTAATCCCCTTTTTAACATCATTAACCCTATTTTTCTCTATTACTTAAATAATCTTGAATTGTTTAATTAATTCACTATGTCATCACTGATATAACCTTATTCCTCCTAATTAATTAAATAAACATTGTTTATTTAATTGTGTCTCTAACATTACTTAGTCTTCTAATTTAATTAAATAGTTATCATTAATTATTTAATTAATCTACTTTCCCTCCTCCATATTAAATAATTAAATCAATTATTCAATTTCCAAAAATTCACTCAAAATGGTCTATTAATAAATAAACTTTTATTTATTAAATCAAATACATCTTGTATGTTCCTCTCAAGATTAATTAATTATTTAATTAATTAATCATCCTCACGTATTTTTGATTGAATAAATCACATCCACTTATTACTCGATCTAATTTGCCAATCCCACTAATTACTCCAATCCCACTAATCATTCTATCCAATCCCACTGATTATCCAATCAATTCCCTTAATTGGGTTAATCAATTCAATTAACAAATCAATCTATTTCCTCTCAACGGACATGGACTGTCGATCCTGATCTTTCATCTTTGCATCTAGATTGTTCATCTAATTTATAATCAAATCTATAAATCAACCCTCATCCCTCTCATAATAGAGCTGGAGAATTTGTGGAAAGGTCATGTCAATGTGATTCTTGAGAAAATTGAGAAAATACTCTTGCATTCTAGGTCATTATCATCATCATTATCAATCTTTTGCAAACCATGGAGGCTTTGTGTTAAAAAGCAATCCAACATACCAATATCAACACGAATACACTCTGACATGGGATGGTAAGATTGTGTAGTTTGAATTTATTTGTGTTTCAATTCGATTGTGCTAACCTTGTTTGTTGAATCCATAGCCATGGAAATTGCATTTCATGAGTAAGTTGGGTTTTATCCTTTTGTTTTGATTTCATTTGATTGATTTCATTGATAATAATCCTGATCCACAATTCCCCCTTACACAACATGAAAAATTGGATATAACATCTTCACATCTCCATTAACCTAATTTCTAAACTACAAGACTATATATTTATCTATTGAAGGATACAGACCAAAATACTATGTATCTACCTTAGAGTATATACTATGAATGTCTTAGACAAAACTTCTACAACTAGTCACTGAGTGTAGTACACTAAACTAATAAAATATCATTGTAGGCATCCTAAAAACATATCAAGATATGTGTACCCACCTCTACATCATACTAAGACATCAATCTGACTATTTTTCTTTCAAGTCACTGAAATGTTGACCTACACAATTAGATATATCTAAACACTAATAGTCTCCAAAGCATAAACAACCTTAAACATACATTTGGCATCAATGATAATCAAGCTTATTAAGCTAAAACAATCTCTCCCTTTATCATTGATGGAAAATCCAACTGATGTGCACAAACACTCCCCCTTTGATGCACATTTCTCTCCCCCTTAGATATTAAGGGAAAAGGGTAACAAAAATTTCTCTATACATTCAAAACTTATCTCCCCTTAATCTATACAAATTTTACTCCCTCTAGGATGTCAACCAGTTACTTCATCAAAATATCCTTATATCTACATAATGTTATATTCCATATATATACACAACATCAAAAAGGAAAGATATCTTCCATCAAAGATCAAACTCGTCTCAATAGAATGGAAGAATGTTCTTGTAAATTGACTTGAGTTGCATCAAGTTGTTGTCCCATTGTTTCTTTGTTGTGGTCAAGGTATAGACATGACATGTCAACTACCCATATGTGTCTTTTGCTTCTACCAAAGAAGATGGTGCATAGTATTTATAAATAGCACCATTATCCTCTGCTAGAAGTCCAGTGAGTGAAGCCAACCTTAGGCTCACTAATTCTCTTAATTGCTTTACCTGACCCTTAAATTGCTCCCTTTGATCTTGTAATTGTTGATTACGAGAGTTTAGATTCTCCACTTGTGCCCTTATGGAACCATCACTATCTTTCATAGGATCATAAGTTGCAGCCACATCAGTGATTTTCATTTCAATAGCATTGATCTAATCCTTTAAGCTCTTTGTTGTAGCAAGCCACTTCAAACATAAGACATACAACACTTTTACTTCCTCCAAGCTCTTCTGAATTTCCTTGATGCATGATTATAACTTGGCCAATGTGTTGTCACACTTTCTATAGGTATATTTTAGTCTCTTTTCATTAAAAAAAAATTATTCCTGCTTCTCTAGATGAGATAAATAATTCTCAAAGGACTCCATTAATTGCTTCATCTATTGTGTAGGGGGTAGTGGTGTATCCCTTTTTTATTTCAGAAATTTTCCTTCCATTATTTTTATTGTCTCTTCCAATACCTCAACACTCTTCACCTGTTGTTGTAGCAACTCTTACCTTGTTGTGAAGTGGAGTATATCTCCAAGCTTCATCTTATGTAGGGGATACATATCAAATAAATTGGCTTTCCCATCAAATGTAGGAACATGCAGCAATTGCAGAGACACTACCGATTGAATTTGAATTTCTTATGCCAAGAACTCCTTGACTGAGTCTACTGGAGAGGAATATGATTTTTCTAATCTTTCTTCTTTATCACTCTTCTCATTATCCTTTTCCTCATCCTTCTCCTTTTCCTTACCAGATACATCCTACTCCTTTTGTTAATCAGAGGCAACTTTCTCTTATTGTTGACTGAAGAAATCTTCCTCATTTGTACTCACTAGAGGGGGCATATTATCAGTATCTTGCTCATCTAGAGGCTCTTTTGCATTCATGTCAACATCAATTTGAAACTCTTTAAAGATCTTCTTTGTGACTTTTTTTTTTTCCTTTTAAATTTTTTCTTTGTCATCATTATCCATGCTCATTAGAATATCAAGTCTATGTTTTGTACAGAGCTCTTTAGCTTGCTTTTGAACTATCTTTTCCTTTTCTACTAAGGAGACAGAGGACCCAACCTTGTTGATGACCTATTGTCTCAACTCCTCACCTACTTTTATTAAATTCTCTCTTCTTTGTCTCAAATCTTGAGCTAGGACTTTCAGAGATTTTTCAATGATGTCACTAAAGTAAATGTTATGCTTGAGCATATATACAATAATAGTATTTTCTATGGTCTTTTAATCTTCCGGGGGAGCTTCTAGATGGAGCTCTATGGTTTCATTCAATAAATCATGATTAACAATTCCATTCAATATGGCTTAAAACTCAAGGGGCTCATTTGGAATTGAAGGAGGTTGCATTATTTTCTCCTTTTCTATCTTCTTCACTTTCTTTTTTTGTTTGGAGGTACCTTCATCTCCAACTTCTTCCTCCTCTTCTAAGTCTTCCTCATCCATTTTCTTTCTCTTTTCCTTTTTCTTATTCCTAGCATGCACATATTTTTTGGCCTTCTTTTGTGGTGGATTCTTTGATACAACTCTTCTTCTAGTAGATGTTTGTGTAGATTTAGTGGTCTAGGGAGGAGTGGTAGTAGTAGATGTTGATCTGCTTGATCTTCTAGGCAACTAATCTGCAATGTTTTCTTCAATATTTGAAGGGATATTCTCCAAAGTTTGGGTAAAGTATGTTTGTTTCATATTTGAGTATCATGGAATGCCCATCTTCTCAAACAACTTATCCACTTTTTTTTATGGTTTCATCTATCTTTGTCTGGATAATCTTATCCATGATTTCCCTATAAGTACCAAATCTTTCAACAGATGTATCTTTTGGCTTCTTCAAAAATATATCCACATATCCTTGGACATATTTAGGTGCAACCTCATAAGGTAACTTAGGAATCCATAAGGTTCTAGGTTCCACTGCCTCTATGTAATAATGATCCTTGTCCACCATGAATTTTACCTCATTCTTATACTTCCAAACCAAATCGAATGGAATCCTCTCTCTACACTACATCTTTGTTTGCATATTCTTAAAGAATCCCTAGTACAAATTATTATATGTTTGCTTATCCTAAAAACCTTTCATATGTTTCTTGATTTTTGTTGCTACCAGAGAGAACTTATCTCATATTTTTCCTTTAAAACTAGGTATTTCATTCAAGAAAAATAATGTGAGGCAACTAATAAATGATCCAAACCTAAAATTATATTTGATTTCTTTTGTCCTCTTCAAATTCTTCATTAGGTACTCCCTCAATATCTCACATAGATCAAAGTTGGCACCTTCCTTCGCCATCTGATATACAGTGTGGATTACGGTGGTGATGGTAGATCCTTCTCTATTTATGAAGTGGATTTTGTAAGCAATCCACATTGTGGCATAGTAGACTCTAGGATCAGTGATATCTTTCATAGTTAGGGTTTTTTGGTCAAACTTAGCTCTAGTAAGCTCAATAACCCTCTTATTCTTAATTGACTTCATCACCGAGACTAGTCTGGTGGCACAAAGACCAGTAACAACCATACTTTCCTCTTTTGTTATCATGTAGGGATTATCCAACCAAATAAATTCCTCATGAATTTGACTTAGGATAATCCTTACCCATTATTTGTAGTCATAGAAGTCTAGAAAATATTTTCATATATCTAACCCTTTCATTACCACATTTTCATATTCAAGCTTGTATACAAAATTATCGTCCATAAGTTCGTGTTAGAGCACTTCAAATGATGATGTATAATCAATTTCATTGAGCGGGGAATGGATATAGATTCTTACATCTTTAGAATACACCACATCCACATGAACCTTTGAAAATGAACCATATTTATCAACCTACATCGCCTTGAAAGGAAAAAATTTTTACTTTGGCCTGGGTTTATTCACAAAATCTACCAATTGTGAGATTGCCATTGATATTTCTTTTGAAATTGCCAAACACCATCGCTAGGGTTCCGCATGAACTCACAAAGATAGCTTGAAAACCTATTCCCTCTTCTCTACTTCCAAACACATATGGTTTTGATTGCAAATGAGAAAAAATCATTCAAAAAAGCCTTCCATTTTCCCTAACTTTTTTCCATTAATGCATTTGTACTTGTTAGGTAAAATTATGCAAGAATACTTTATGTCATCATAGGGATATAAAGATGCTTAGAACACCTCCACATGTCATTCCTTTACTCAAGAACCTTGATTAGTAGGTTTAATATAGCATAGCAGACTTACACACCAAAGGAATTGATCTAATTCAACATTCATGCTAAAATATTCAACATTTTATTCTTTCCAGGGGGCTAAGAGGTTTGCAAATGATAGCTCTCCTTAAGATAATGCTTTATCTCAGTTTGTCACAAGATCTTGTGTAGAATGCACAAGCATGGTATCATTCTTCTTCACATTCTCCTGGCCTTTCTTCTCTTTCCAAACTATTGCATTTTCCTTCTTTCTCTTAATTAGGGTTTCTTCCTTCTTCCTATTCTCAACAGGTGGTTTCACTAAGGCACTCCTACAAAAAAAATCTTTATGCCCAATCTTATTACAATTGTAGTAGACAATGTTTTTGATAAACTAAGTAGCATTTTCAGGGTGTTGTACCCTTCATAGAGAGCCACAAGGTCCAATAGAGTCCAAGATCAAAAAATCATCAAAACAAAACACCAAAGAAAAAATAGACGCAGACTAACAACACTCGGACCAACAACAAAATAGCAGTAGACTAGCTAGCATTCTCCCAGTTCTTTGAAAAAAGTTGAACCAAATCATCACCGATCCACTCCTAGTGATCTTCAGTCTTCTTCATCTCCATCTCATCCTTCATGACAACTGACAGGGTACTAGTGACATAGTGAACTAATTTGACCATGAAACGTGTCAAACCATTGAATTTTTTGTTCATTTTGTCCATTCTTTCTTTTAGCACACCGAGCTCCTCCCCATCGCCCGTAGTGTAGTCAGGATCATTCTGCTCAATATCCAGCACTTCCGATGAGTGAGAGGCTAAAACCTCCTTCTGAGCCTTACCCTTGTCAGGAATGGAGGAGGGACCTCTGGCTTTCTCACCTTCCTCACCTTTTGACACCTCTTCAACTCTGTTATCTTTGTTGTCTAGCAGCTCCTCTTCAGTGTCCAAATCCCTAACCTGCACTTTTTTCCTAATCTTTTCCAACCTGCCAGAGCACCGAATGATGGCATCACATCTAATAACCACGATCTCTGCAACCACTGTATCACCCAATGAGTCCTTGCTCACAACATTTTTCCCTTTATTCGAAGGCTCCTTCTCCTCCTTACCTTTCTTTTTTGGGGTAGGCTTACTGGAAGTCTTAGCAAGGGTAGACTTGAGGTCACACAGGCTAGCCACTGCACTGGTTTGGACAGATCCCTTGATACCCTTAATTTTTTTGGTAGCAGGTTTGGGTTTCTGAGAATCAACAGGGACCTGGTGACTCTTCCTGACAGGGCCTATAGATTCGGCTAGAGATAAGTTGGTCTCAGTGGGGAGCTCAATTTCCTCAATTCGGATGGCCGAAATGGGTTTCAGAGGGAATACAGCCAAATGAAAGTGGTAGAGTCTTAGGATAAGACCTTGGTGGAGCGGTAGGGGAGTAGGTTCATTAGGATTTAAAGTAGTAAACTCCACACATTTTTTGACTGAGTTTTCAAGGTCCATTAGCAGAAAAAAGGGAAAGCTCAGTAAAACTTTATGCCTAAGGTGATTTAACAAGGGAAAATGGTAGAAGTAATAGGTCTTGTACCTTCCTTCTAGCGTGACATATTTCATCCGCGCAAGACACACCTAGTTCCATGGTTGAGGAAGAGCCTCTCGTTCAAACCTAGACTGGTTGTGCACTGGCTTCTCATCTCCCACAAAGAATTTGTCCATATTAACATTGTCCTGGGTCTTCGAATGTTTAGGATGCTTCATGCCAGAGCATTGGAGACTCGTCACTTGTGCAATCACTTCCTCATTCACCGTAAAGGAGATGCCTCCTAGAGACACATGTCGATTCTTCCAAGATTTGACAAACTGGGTCGATAGATTAGGGTCATGGCCCACAAGTCTCTCCATCAGAGGAGCAATGCCACCTTCGACACAAATATGCTAGACGAGTGGATCCTTTTGAAATTCATTGCAATTATCTAGCTTTGTTTGCACCCTATCACCCCCCATGATTCCGCATTGCACATAGTATAACGAGGAACCCTAAAAAATTAGAATGTTAGAGATAATTGCAAGGTGAAAAATTACTCGCACAGTAAGGCATTTAAGCCATAAACGACAATCTTTGGGAATCAAGCCTAAGGATAGGTCACACGCATGAGTAATAATTTCCCTGAAACAATCTTAGCAGAGGCATTAATGATGATTTCCTCACATAAATGGCTAAACAAAAAAGGACATGATCAGCAGGGAAGGATTGCCTTCCACGTAGCATAAATACTAAAATCTAGGCAGGATAGTCACGGGGCCATAGTTAGAAATCTCTAAATTGATAGTATTTAAGGGTTGGTCAACTTTAGTTATACCACAGATAGAAGCTATAAGGCGTGAAACCAAAATAGCGGATAAAGAAAAGACAAAAAGGAGCTTTGTCTCATAATTACAAGACACATCAAAATTGAAAACAAAGAATTTGAAAATCCGTGATCTTAAGTAAATCCCCATAAGGAGATTACGACAAGTATGGTCCAGCTTAGAATTAATCATCTAGTACTTGTTGCAGAAAAACATGATTTCATTTTTCCAACCGGGCTCCATCCTATAATTTGAAAAAATCCACTTGTTATCCATCCCATCGATACAGCTAATCATCCATCTCATCAAAACAATGTTGTGTTTTCATCATGGGTTTGTTCCTTCGCTATAATACTTTGAATATTAGGTGGAAGTAAACTTGAATCATGCCAGCATTTGGACAATTTCCAGTGAAAGCCAAAATTGGCTAAGGCGTCAGCCACTTGGTTCCCCTCTCTATAAATATGACTGGCCACCTTTAATTTTAATTTAGACACAAGGAATCTAATGTCTAGAAGAATATCCTTAGTTTTCCACCCCAACAGTCTATCAAAATTAATAGCATCAATAATGAACTTAGAGTCACCTTCAATGTACAGGTTCTCTATCCCTAAGGAAACAACTACCTGTAAGCCCTTTAACAGTGCTCTAGCTTCCGCTATCATAGAAGAATGAAGACCAATCCCCCCAGCATAACTAGCCACCAACTTTCCTCTGTGATCCCTAATCACACCTCCTATACTTTCTCTGCTCGGGTTGCCCTTAGCAGCCCCATCAAAGTTTAGTTTAAACCAGCCCCTATCAGGGGGTTTCCAAATAGTGGCTCTCCTAGCTAGAATTTTGGAGTTGTCATACGAATTGGCATCCGGGTTTTGATGCTTATATTCTAGAACAAAGTTATTTCTCCTAACTTTAGTTCTACACTTTGCACCCTTATGACCAAAATTATTGCATGCATGGAAATATCCATGAAAAGAAATAACATCATATCTTGGAGGAAAAAATGGTTTTCTACCCATGTAGTCATCTCTTCTTGCCATAGATCTAAAATTAATATCCTTATACCCAAATTTATTGCAAGAATAACAATAACCCTAAAAATATTGAGTGAACCTAGTAGGGGCATGTTGACTAGCACGTGGAGGACCTTTGAATCTTCTTTGTATGTGGACTAGGATAAATCTACCTTCTTCATTCTTTCTATCATGATCTGATTTTGCATTTCCAAAGGCTATCTCTTCAGGTTCTTCAATGCAATATTTTATCTCCTTTATTTTAGACTTTCCTTCTGCCTTAAAATTCTCATATAGGTCTACAAATGCACTGGTTGTTGGACTTTTAACTTTCTCAAAACCAAGACTAGATTTTTCTTTTGATGGCTTTTGAGAGTTGATTATCTAATCAAGAATGTTAGAACCACTTTTTATCTTTAGACCCTCGTCAATTTTTTCTTTTTCTTTATCCAATTATTTCCTCAAGGGACAACTACTCTTCTTCTTCAAATGCAAGGTGATGATACTTGAGATTCTTTTGCAACTATTTCAGCAGACTTTCAACCGATGAATTGCATTTTTATTTTCAAGTTTGAGACTAGGGTTCTTCACTCTTTCTCTTTCAACCATCTAGATCAAACAGAAGAATGAGTTCCCCTTCATAATCCAACTGGACAATTTCTTTATTAGATTCAATTCACGATTCATCTATGGAATCCTTATTGAGTGTTTCTCTTCTACGGATCATTTATTTCGTTAGCTTCATTCCCCATGTGTTCCAAAAATAGGGATCTACCTCGAATGTTAGGCTATATCAGGAACCTTGCTAAATTACCAGTTTTAGACCTATAGGGGAATTTTGGAGCCAGGGGGTGAATCTTTATACTTCAAATTTCAATCTCAATCTTTAACTCTTGAGGCTAAGCTATACCATTAAAGCATTCATCTACCTAATCAAAATAGGAAAGAAGATAAGCATCCACAAAAGAACATAGTTGAAACCATATATACATGGAAAACCCCATAGGGGAAAAACCAGAATGAGAAATGTTGCTTGGATCTACTAATTTCAAATCCTGGCATCACAAATGAATAACAATTACTTTGTTTTAAGGTTGCTTAAAGGCTACAATACCCTGTTATAATTTAAGATTGGAGTCCTAAGGAGCTTCTGGCCTCCACAGTTATAATAAATAGAATATGAGTGACATGGATTCAATACATGTTCATCCAATTCTACGCATGAGATCACGAGATGGATCTATCACCTCTAATTATATACAAGTAATTCGTCTTCAAATACATATAATGCTCAACCTATAAATACGATCTTCTATATCATCAAAAACATACAAAATGAAACTAAGTTGAAAATAAAGGAAAATGGTCTAGCGTATTTCATCTATTTAGATACACAAAATGATAAGATATTTATTTAGAATTCAAATAAATGATGGTTAGGTAATACAATATCTACGAGCTTCTTTGGACTTCTTCAATCTTCAGATTCAATTAGACACATCAATACCTTAGTCAGCCTTAGCAAAAACATAATTTCACAAAATAACTTGAAACATTTGTGCAATACTAGAAACAAGAAAGATTCGCATGTGCTTCATACCTTAGAAATGATGAGAAATGTGGAGTTTCCACACAAGCTCATACAATTGAACTTCACAACCTTCTACTGGTGCAATTATTCAAACATGTGTTCTAATAAATTTTAAGGATTCAGAACTAACTGTATCAATCTGTCACTTTAAAAACTAAACTTGTGAAGCACCATATCACTTGAAACTTTAATATAGCATACATTAGACATCACAAAGTATGTCCTCAAAAATACTTGGCCAATACTTCACATTCAGAGGAATGAGGAGCATTCCAACAAGTCTCCTAAACCACTTGGCTATGCCTTAACACAATCTGGTACTCTGTTACTTATAACTTTCTCTACATAAGGAATATTGACATTAAAACTTGGATATAACACCTTCACATCTCCATGAACTTAACTTTTGAACCGCAAGACTAGATCTTTCTTTTCTGAAGGATGCAAACCAAAATACTATGTCTCTACCTTAGATTATATACTGTGAATGCCTCAAACAAAACTTTTGCAACCTATCACTGAGTGTAATTTACCAAATTGACAAAATATCATTGTAGGCATCCTGAAACACATATCAAGAAATGTGTTTCCACCTCGGTATCATACTAAGACATCAAGTTGACTCTTAGTCTTTCAAGTCGCTGCAATGTTGACCTACATAATTAGATATCTTTGCACACTAACAATCTTCGAAGCATATATAATCTTAAACATATGTTTGACATCAATGGAAATCAAGCTTATCAAGCTACAACACTCTCAACAATCTTCATCCATATATCTCATCTCACATCCTACGTTTTTGATCTAATATCCATAAAATTTATCAAACATCCATCATTTAGCCATTCAAACTCCTCCTTGAATTTACATCTAAACTATACTCAATTTTACATTGCTTTCCTAACAAGGTAATGTTAAGTATTTGAGAAATCCACATACTATTCAAATAATATAATCTTATACTTTACAATGGAGTAAGGCTAGGTATTTTTGGTGGAGGTAAAGTAGACTAGATTAGTTTCAATTATGTTATTATGGATTTCATTTTGGTGTGCACATGCTTCATTGAGATTAGGTCTTTTTTATCATTGAGTTATATTCTTGATTATTGCTATTATTTCCCTTTTCTTGAATTCATTGATCATCGATTTAAGTCCTATTCATATTATGGCATGCCTGCTGAGACCCACATCCTTGATTGGACATTTACATTGATTTTATTTGAGTTTTCAAGTTACAAGTGCATAACAGTATAATTGAACCCAAAATGACACTTTTGACGATATAATGACATATTTGATACACAAAATAATACTATTGATGTTATTTTTGTGCATTTGATTATTTATCTTTTCTCTATTTGTAGGTTCAATTTTCCACAGGGTGGCACATTTGACTATCTGAGTTGCAATTGACTATGAATTGACATATTTGACACACATAATGATGCTTTTGACAGGTATAGTGATGAAATTGAAGGTAAAATGATATTTTTAATAATTATAGTGGCACATCTAATTTTATTATTTTAATTTTCTAGCCCTCATGTTTTGTTGATTTATTGGAACTAACATATTTGTGCAACTTGACGATCATTGGGAGAATACTTGTAACAATAGACTATTGATGAATTTGATGTAGTGAAAAAATTCAATTGCTTTGATTTCTAGCATAGTTCACACTTTGTTTGGACTCTAATTAATGAATTCTATGCCATGTTTGGTGAAATTATAGTGTGTATTTTCTCTCCTATTTCATGTGATCCTAAAGATCAAAAACACTCTTATTTTACACTTTTCAAGTACACCCAAGGAGTACTAGTAAATTATGCTCTTCTCTTGCACTTCATGTGAGCCTACAAATCAGAAACACTGGTATCTTATTTTTATTTTATATTAGGAGGCTTGATTGGGGATTTCATCCCCGCCCCAATAGAGAGACCCTCCATATATTTTGTGGAGACACCTAAAGGGAAGATAAAATTTGGCCTCAAAATTGTGGCGGAATGTATCATTCAAGCCAGGATTGCAAGATCGTAGTCTACTAAGACTTGTTTGGTGGAGGTAAACCCCCTTGTCTTAGGCATTTTAAGATGAATTCACCTATTCTAAAATCCAAAATAAAAATTCTTCAAGAGCCTAAATACATTTAGAACTTAAAATCTGGCCTGGTAAGGAAGATGCAATTATCATTACTAAGGATTCTCTTCTGCTGCCATCTGGGAGAGAAAATATTATTTAGAAGTCTCGACAACTGAGCCGGAAGAAATGGAGTAGTGTACAAAACTGGGAATACTGCTTCAGCTCCCTCTTGATAATGAAGCGTGCTTGCACAATCCTACAATATTTTATAGTGTGAGCCCACACTAGAGAGACACACTTTTATTACTAGCTAGGTTGTACTTATTGGCATGTTTCAGTTGTAAAAACAAAGAATACCAATCATGCCACTACCTTGGAGTAAGTTTCTATATTCTCTATTGTTTTTATCTCTTTCCAAATAAACTTATCAAAATTAGTCTAGAAACTTGTCAAAATTAGTACAAGTTAGTCAACAACTTGCAAAATTTCACTTACAAACAAAAATACACATATGATAGCTATTAGGTACATCCAACAGCTACAGTGGTGTAATCAATTATCTTGTAGAAATTATAATTATCCTTTATTTCATTTGACTATTTTGAGTCACTTTTGACTATACTCTACTACATCTAATCTCTAGAGCTACATATTTAACAAAAAATATCACATCTACTTTGAGACCTATTAAACTTATTCTATCAATTTGAAACCAACTTTTTTCACATAGTGACATATTTGACACCTATAGTGCCATTTTTGATATCTCTTATGGTACATATGATACCCACAACTATGCATTTGACACTGAAAGTAACACTTTTAACTGTGTAAACATTTTCCAAAATACTCCAATTTTTAGTTTCTAGAACTATTGATCACAGAGACCTGGGATTTTAGAACTATAGTGCACTTGACCTACAACCACCATCCATCATTCAACAACAAACAAAAAATTGCATCCATTTAATATTATTTTTATACTTTTAGAGTTACCTATCTTAGCTTTGAACAAACAACATTATCATCAATAGCAAAAAACATCAACCAACCAACCAACAACCAATATCAGTCATAATTTTTTCTTGATCTCCCATCTTATATCTAGTTTAGATTTTTCTTAGAAAATCACCTTTTTCAAGTAGATAGTTGGATTAGCATAAACATTTGTGAGTGAGTTATCTTAGGAGTATTGATTACTTTGAATTTTGTAAATCCTCTTTCTCATACTCATTAATCTAATACAAGTGAAAAATCATCCTTAGCATTTATCCAAACAAAGATCTAGATTAAATTTGACTTATAGAGGCTTTTATCTCTCATCAATCAAACCTCATCAACACATATTTTTTATCAAAATATACCCAACGTATCTCTCATACAATCAAATTTGAAATAAAATTTACTCATAGCACTTCACCAAACTTCATTTACATCCATATTTTATAAGGTCCTCAAGCAGGGAAAACTTTAGTGGTGAATCTTCGCCAATTGGCGAATAATTAAAATCAAGACCTCCAAAAATGGTGAATAGTACAAGCTAAAAACAATGTAGAATTGCCAAGTTTTTACAAAAAAAATAATTTTGTCTCGATTAATTTGCCTATGTAAACGATGCACCATTGGAACCGATTCGCTAGTAGTTTATACTATAATTACAAATATTAATTAAATTCGCCAGTAATATTATATTACTACCATTAATTTAAGGGCAATATCGCCACAATAATAAATTACCATTTAATTAAATTAGGTGGGGATATTTTAGCCTTGAATGAGACTTTCATTCCTTGCCATCGGAAATAATAGATTTATACCGTTTTTAATCGGAGATGGTTGCAGATTAAGATTACGCACCTAATGTTGCAACTTTTAAAGGCATTTGAGGCCAAAATTGTTTGGAGTCCCGCACAAATTAAGTTTAATCGTGGCGGACCAAAACAGTTTTACATCAACTCGCTCTTTAAAACTGCGATATCGAGGCGATAATATCAAGACAAAACAAATTATGAAGATCAATAAAATCATGCAAAGGCGATGCGTATTGAGGGCATGAGAATCAACTTTGGATGTTTGATTAAAAGAAGCTAATCAATGGTAAAAAATTAAAAGCGCCATTTAGTCTTAATTTAAATTGATATTTTTAAAATACTTCTGTAATCCATTTGTGCTCCATCGATTTCGATGAGTGAATTTATGCTTGCTGGCGAGGGGCTGCGCTTCGACCCTTTATAATAATAACCGTCGAAGGTGCATGCCAGAGCCCGTTGTCCACTGGACATTTTACCGCCGAGCGTGCCCTCGACCACAGGGGCTCTACCCGCCAGCCCCATCGGTGGCTACCACCTCGACCTACTTCAATAATGCAAAAATAAAAATACTCTGAAGACTTGATGACTATGCAAAATTTTTTAGGGGAGATTTGCCAAATGTGATATGTACAGTGATTATTAAGCTGATTCCACCACGATATTCACCAATTCGTACAATAATATTCTAAGATTTTACAAGATTTTTAATAACCGCCGTTCATCAAAGAAATTTTGGCAAATAAAAGGAAAGGGTCGCTTGGATACGAATTTCTTAAAGTTATCCCTGTCCTCAATATTTGTATGCCTATTACAAGGTCACAACACAATAAACTCATGGAGACTAATATGTGTATCAAAATTCATCACACCCATGAGGGTTACCAAACAAGAGTTTTGAATGCCTCATCATTTATTCAACCTAGTGAGTACCAAACTCCACAACCCAAACCTCAATATCCATATGTTATCATAAAAGATATCAAAAATGAATCTAAGGAATTGGAGAAAGAGAAACTCTTAGAAATGAAATAATATCCCACATTAACAAGAGAATTGGATTCCCTCATTGCTATGGATCCCAACATAATTTATCTATGATTTATTTTTCATTCGTCTTTTCCTTTTGTTTTCGTTCCAATAAAATTTGTATAAATTTTGATAAAGTAAGTTTTCTTGTATTGATCAGAATGGAATAGATCTATGAATCTATTTATATAGTTAGTGGGTTAATGGTAATGTGCAAAATCTTTATTGGATTCTTCCATTTTATGAATGTCTTCCTTCTTATGTATAACATTGCCTTTCTCTCTAGCAGCATCCATTATTTTGTAACTCAATTTGAAATGCATATTTTGACCAGAATGTTTTTGGGATGACTCTAATAACCAACGAATAGCAAGTATTTTTCCTTCTTTATTTTTTATTTCAATGGGAACTTGATAAGTGGATCCACTTATACGTCTTGATTTTACTATCAATTTGGGAGTTAATCCACGGATATAAGCCTAGTTGGGAATCCTGAAAGTCGACTAAAATTAAGTAAAATTCCTCATTTTTCTAGAGAAAAGGTAGAAATAAATACTAAGAATTTTGCACAACAAAAGGGGATTGAAACCATTACTGTCAAAGTAATGTACGCAGCTAAAGAAGCATTGAATACCTAGCTAACTAGAAAAAATAATTCTAAAAATGTGTAGAAATTGAGTTAATGACTATTCATAATTACATATCCATTTTGGATCAGATAAAGAGATCTAGCTTATGATAAAAATTTGTCTAAAACGATGTGGTATAAAGCAACATGCGACTTGAATGACATGATTAGTTTTGTAATTATGGCATCTTCCATTTTGACTCGAAGATGCTCTTAGCTCAACATTTATCCCTTAAAAAGATATGTTTAATAATGGAGCTTGACCAATCAATTTATTTTTCAATTAGGGGAAAAATCTAGGGTTAATGTAAATGAAATCAACGAGCTATAACCATTTTGTAAAAATACATTGAGCTTAAAAAATAAAGAATAGCGAATTAGAATAACTTGAAAAGATATCAAGAAAACTTGATCCAATTCTACAAGGATCAAAAATTCCTATTGCTCAACGTGGAAAATAGCAGAATGTATGTTGTTATCATTCCATAAGGACGAGAACCACCAGAATATAGCTCGGACCTAATGATTCAAAAAAATAGATCTCAGAACAAGAAAATTCTATCTTCAATCAAACAATTTGATCCATATAATGGATTGAGATATTATTTCACATAAAATGGAGAGAGAAAATAGATGAAAGATGGCTCAAAAAGTGGAAATTTTCTACTCTTTTAACAATATCTTCTTATTTTTTAAGATAACTCAAGCATACTTAAACTAAGAGTACAAATTATATCTATTATTCTCCTTAATAAGTAAAAGGGCTAAGATATCTAATATTATCTATATGTTCTATATGCACAAAATAGTGTTAAGTTTCCTTCAGATTATAGCATTGTTACATTTAGGGAACAAGCCCTTGCACAATTATATCATCTAATATCCTATCAAATGCAAGCGCACCTATTGCTCAATCTATTAACATAGCTATACTGCAATCTTCAATGTCGAGCATATCTATTCAACCATATTTACCATCAAATGAAATAGATTTGATACTATTTTCCAAACAATACATAAATCTTCTTTACCAAAACCCACACACAACTAATCAAATAACCACACATATCCCAAATCAACAAATTTTCTCATCTATACCCCATAACACAAACATTTATCATGCATCACAACTCAACACATCAAACTATACAAATAATCCATTTTCTTCAAAAAAAAATTACATCTCATGTGCCTACCAACATTCCATATGGTTCACAAGCATCAAACATGACAATAAGCACATATAATCCCAATCATTCATATCAACCGCTATTTCATAAATTCCTTCACTTAACATTTAAAAACAAGATTATACATCCAACATACCCAAAGCTTCAAACATCCACATCCTTCACAACCTTTCACGTCTAATGTATCCACAAACACAAGCATTCTCAATTTATCACAATACCAAACTTAATCCATTCCATTCACTATCCATACACACACACACATGTCCCTCAAACTCAAAACTACTCAT